>BTPG01000002.1:303045115-303190115 GCA_036245525.1 Semisulcospira habei
TCTTCAGTGATGGCGCGGAAACAATCCACAAAAAAGAAACACGCTTTAAAAGGACAACTCACAACAGTTTATTGAACTGTTTTGTGCTCGTCCTTTCCAAGCGTCTTTCATTACTCGCTGGTTATTTCTTTGCATTTTATACGCGGCTTGGTCGCACCGAGTCAGAATCTAGTGAGCAGAGACGTCCGAGCAGAATACATGTAGGAACGTGTTGCTTGGTGGCCGCGATCATCGTACGGCCTTGTTCCCCAGTAGCAAAAGGTCTTAGGGCCTTTGCTTACTGGGTCTACCGCTCGGACGCCCGGCCCTCGCACACCCGCACTCGACGACAACGGCGACTGGCTGTAACTTATGTCGTTGTCCGGCAGTACTGAACCCATGGCGCACAACTGAACCGGGATGTCGCCGATCAAAGTGTAAACAAAGTCACTTCTTATAAAAATTTACTCAGTATGCATAAGTAGTGAGCCCCTGTACTCAGTAACTCCAGCCGTATACATGAGAATACATGTCTCTTGAACCGGAACAGGGCGGCCTGTCAGAACAGGCAGAACTTCATGTGTGATATTTGTGCATTTCTGACATAGCCGCTATGATTTAGGGACAACCTCAGTCTAGATCAGTCCATTCCGTTCCATTTGATTGCCAGTCTCTCACAGCGGCCGGTTCTGTCTTGTGAAGGCGAATGCCAGCAAGTACACGTTTTTGAAGAGCGACTGAGATTTTGCTGGGATTGTAGTCAGTATTGTATCACAGGGCATAGCTTCTCTCATCTGCAACTGACCCAATGCGCAAAAAGCCATCGGGCCGACGTCGGCCGCCGTTGCGGGCCCGTGCGGCAGGGCCATATGTGGAGGGCCAACAGGCGTCGGCCGACGTCGGCCAGATGACCTTTTACTGAGTCCGCACTGGGCAAGAGACATAGATTCGCATGAGCCCTTGCAGCCTTTGCTAAATGAAGTGCATCAATGCACGGTGGCTAGTCCGGCTAATGCACTGATAATAATAATAATAATAATAATAATACCGTTATTATATAGGCGCTTTTTCTCAATTTTTGGGCGAATCGACTCAAAGCGCCGCGAACTGAAACCCAACACGCACACTCACGTAACAGACACGGATTTTACGCCATTTAAGACAAACACAGTACAAGACAGACGAAGGGCCAGTTCAGCTACTGAAGTTACAGAGATTTTTGATCGCATGTATTTGAAATTTGTAAAGTGACCTGAAACCGGTACCAAAGTGTGGGGGGTGGGGGGTGGGCGGGGGTGGGGGGTGGGGGTGGGGGTGGGGGTGGGGGTGGAAGAAGCGGAGTACCCGGAGAAAGAACCCCGGACGGTCCGCCCGAATTAACGGTGACACTTACCAGACGAGAAAAGTCCGACGCCGGAACCCGTTTTCGAACCTCGCACCTATGGCATTGGTGGCAGGCGCCTTAACCACTGCGCCACGGACCGCCCACAGTTGTTGCGTTGCTCTCTTACATGAGACCATGTATCAATAACTGAAGTCTCGGTGACCGGACGTATTTTATTTATGTTAAAAGAGCAACAAATTCAGGTCACCGTGCCGAAAATCAGCAATTCAATCAACCAGTCAATCAATCAATCAATCAATCAATCAATCAATCAATCAATCAATCAATCCACCCATCTATCCATCCCGCCATCCATCCGCTTCCATCCGGCATACACCCATCCATCCATCATCACTGATGACAGTTTTTACTGCTTCTCAGTTTTTCCTCAGTTTGGGCAGTGGGCAGAAGTTCACATCTGCACGGGACATAGACGACCCCGCCCTCCACGAGTCCCTTACTGCTTTGCAGGTTAGGTTTTGGATAACCAAAGGCTAGGGTGCTGACACGGTACCTGATTGGGTGTATGAACTTCCTTGATGAAGTCACCACCCAGGGCGAAAGAGTGCCATTAGGCCACGTGTCCAGGACCAAGGCGAGCCACAAGTTATGTGGAGTTTCGGTTGTGGTTAACAGCCTGGAGAGGGATGGGCTCCGCCAGGTTATTTTGCCCAAAACACACCACATGCAATGACAACCTTACCTCAATCCATACCGGATCGGTCGTCGCCCGGAACAAGGACCGCGCCTTCTGTCTTGCGCCAGGGCAGAGGTGTTAAGTGTGCAACTGGTGCACCACCAAAACTCCGTGCCAGAAACAACATCAGCATTGGCACCTGGAACGTCAGAACATTAAGAACGCCTGGAAAGGTAGAGGTACTGACGTATGAAATGAACAGATACCACTGGACCATCCTAGGACTGTGCGGAGTACGATGGAAGAACCTTGGGGAAACATCAACCCAGCAAAACCACAAACTGTATTACAGTGGCAGAGAAGACAAACACGAACAGGGTGTCGGATTTCTCGTCCACAAAGACATCGTGAACACTGTCATGAGTTGTCGGCCAATCTCCAGTAGGCTTATCACCATATGCTTGAGGGCAACCCCATTTAATATCACCATTGTACAAGTTTACGCTCCAACAACAGACTATGGCGATTAGGAAATAGAAGACTTCTATGACCAACTCCTCGCGCTGGGACCATACGGCGTTGAGGCGCGTCCCCTGGGTGGTGGATAGGGGGTCCCTCGTGAGAGGGGTGCACCGAATGAAATAAGGTGCCGTGAACCAACATGGTCTAAGGGAAGGTGACCCCGACAGAAAACCCCTGGTCCTCCTAGTAAGGGGGTTGGGCGTGGGGGTAGCTTCCCCACCCTGCAAAAAAGGAAATAGCTACAAAAACGCCGACGAAAAGACTAACAGTAATTCCTTTCCTGGAGGAGGAAGGTTCTTCTACTAGAAGACTTATGACGTCCTGTGGTGAAAGCCGGAAGTCTTCGGAAGCCACAGGACCGAGCCGCCTCTCTCTATCCAGGGATACAACCATGGGCACATGGAACGTCAAGACCATGTACCAGAGCGGCAAGGCCGCCCAGATAGCAGCGGAAATGCAAAAGTACAATCTTTCCCTGCTAGGCATCAGTGAAGCCAGATGGACGCAGTCTGGCCAGAAAAGGCTGTTAAGTGGGGAGATGATTCTGTATTCAGGTCATGAAGAGGAGAATGCCCCCCATACAGAAGGAGTAGCACTCATGCTGTCACCATTGGCACAGAGAGCGCTGATGGGCTGGGAACCTCTTGGGCCAAGAATTATAACAGCAGCCTTTAGAACCAAGAAAAAGCTCAAGCTGAACGTCATCCAGTGTTATGCGCCCACTAATGACAGTGACGAGGAAGAGAAACAAGAGTTCTACGACCGACTCCAGAGTGCCGTGGACAAATGTGCGGAGCGAGACATCACCATCGTCATGGGCGATTTTAATGCCAAAATAGGGGAGGACAACACCGGATACGAAGAGGTGATGGGGAGACAGCGACTAGGCTCGGAGATGAGTGAGAACGGGGAGAGGTTTGTAGACTTTTGTGCTCTAAACCGACTTGTCATTGGAGGCAGCATCTTCCCACACAGAAGAATACACAAAGCAACTTGGGTCTCACCTGACCATACAACAGAGAACCAAATAGACCATATCTGCATTAGCAAGAAATTTAGAAGATCCCTTCAAGATGTTCGAGTGAGGAGGGGAGCAGATGTCGCCTCAGACCACCATCTGCTTACCTTAAGAATGAAGCTCAAGCTAAAGAAAAGCCGCACAGAGACAACAAGAAGACAGCGCTATAATGTAGGCCTCCTGAGAGAAACTGGAGTTAGAGAAGAGTTCAAACTGGTGCTGTCCAACCGGTTTCAAGTGCTACAGGAGCTAGTAAATGAAGAGGAGGCGGTCACCACAGAGCAGCAGTGGAAGGCAGTTAGAGAGGCGCTGAACTCAACCTGCAAAGACACTGTAGGGTTCAGGAAACACCACCACAAGGACTGGCTGTCGGCACAGACCTTGAAGAAGATAGAAGCGAGGAAGCAGAAGAAAGCAGCGGTCAACAACAGTCGCACGAGAGCAGCCAAAGTAAGGGCACAGAGGGAATACTGGGAAGCCAACCGCGAGGTGAAGAGGAGTATCAGGGCAGACAAGAGGGCCTACACAGACAGCCTGGCAGCAGAGGCAGAAAAGGCAGCAGGCAGCGGCAACATGAAACAGCTCTACGACATTACCAGAAGATTGTCGGGTAAGTATGGCCATACAGAAAGACCAGTAAAAGACAAAGAAGGCAAGCCTATTGCAGACAGAGCAGACCAACTCGACAGATGGGCCGAGTATTTTGAAGAGTTACTGAACAGACCTAGCCCACCCGACCCCCCCGACATCCAGCCGGCAGAGACCGACCTACCCATCAGCTGTGACAGACCCAGCCGGGAAGAGATCAGAAAAGCAGTGGCATTTTTGAAGAATGGCAAAGCAGCAGGGCATCCCAGCGGAGTCTCTGAAAGCAGACCTAGAGACAACAGTTGAGATGCTGTACCCACTGTTTGGAAAGATCTGGGAAGAGGAGGTGATGCCAGCTGACTGGAAGGAGGGGTACCTAATCAAGCTTCCCAAGAAAGGCGACCTCAGCAAGTGTTCCAACTACAGAGGAATCACCTTGCTGTCAGTACCAGGAAAGGTCTTCAACAGGATCATCCTAGAGAGAATGAAGAGCTCCGTTGACCCCCAGCTGAGAGACCAGCAAGCAGGATTCAGGAAGAACCGATCATGTACAGACCAGATCGCCACTCTCCGCATCATCGTGGAACAGTCTCTGGAGTGGAGCTCCCCGCTGTACGTCAACTTTGTGGATTATGAGAAAGCATTTGACAGCGTGGACCGAGAGACTCTGTGGAAACTCCTACGACACTACGGTGTACCCACAAAGCTCGTCCGCCTGATCAAGAGCAGCTATGATGGCATGACATGTCGCGTGATCCACGAAGGGCAGTTCACCAGAGAGCTCCAGGTCAGAACTGGTGTCAGGCAGGGGTGTCTGCTGTCTCCGTTCCTCTTCCTACTGGCCATAGACTGGGTCATGAAGATGACCACAGAGCACAGACGAAGTGGAATACAGTGGACACTGTGGACACAGCTGGACGACCTCGATTTTGCAGACGACTTGGCATTACTGTCCCACACTCATCAACAAATGCAGGACAAGACCACGAGGCTTGCTGACATCTCGTCCCAAGTGGGCCTCACCATCCACAAACAGAAAACAAAGACAATGAGGCTGAACGCAACCAGGGAAGAACCAGTCTTGCTTGCTGGCACCCCGTTGGAGGAGGTGGAGTCCTTCACCTATCTCGGGAGCATCATAGACAAAAAAGGCGGCACTGATGCAGATGTCAGAGCACGAATCGGTAAAGCCAGAGCAGCCTTTCTCCACTTGAAAAAAGTGTTGAGTTCCAGAGAGCTGTCACAACACACCAAAGTCCGGATTTTCAACTCCAATGTAAAAGCAGTTCTCCTATATGGAGCAGAGACATGGAGATTGACAAAAACCACAGTCAACAGAGTACAGACCTTCATGAACAGTTGCCTTAGAAGAATTTTGA
The DNA here is from genome assembly GCA_036245525.1 of Semisulcospira habei. Lineage (NCBI taxonomy): Eukaryota > Metazoa > Mollusca > Gastropoda > Semisulcospiridae > Semisulcospira > Semisulcospira habei. The sequence continues at coordinate 303,050,623 of BTPG01000002.1, forward strand.
AAATCCACTGGCCAGAGAAGATCAGCAACGTCAGACTCTGGGAGAGAACAGAGCAGATAACAGCAGAGAATGAAATTGGGCGAAGAAGATGGGGATGGATCGGTCACAGTCTGAGAAAGCCAGCTTCCAGTATCACTAGGCAGGCATTGTCATGGAACCCCCAGGGAAAGAGGAAAAGAGGTAGGCCGAGAAACTCCTGGCGTCGAGACCTCCAAGCAGACATCAAGAGACTGGGAACCACCTGGAGTAGAATCGAAGGAGAAGCACAGGACAGGAGTTGCTGGAGGTCTCTCGTCGACGGCCTATACCCGGGTAGGGGTGACAGGCGTAAGTAAGTAAGTATGACCAACTGCAAGAAGTCATGGACCAGACCCCCAAGAAAGACATTCTTGTGGGGCAGGGAGACTGGAATGCCAAAATAGGAGAGGATGCTGTTAAGAACTGGAAAGGCACATGCGGACGCTACTGCAATGCAGATACCAACGACAGAGGCCTAAGGCTCCTGGAATTTGCCAGCTCAAATGATCTAAAGCTGATGAACACGTTTGGCCCACACAAAGCATCCAGAAGGTGGACATGGCACAGCCCGAACGGAGAGCACCATAACCAAATTGACTACATCATGGTGAAGAGACGCTTCCAAACCAGTGTGAACATTGCCAGGACAAGAAGTTTTCCAGGAGTAGACATTGGAAGTGACCATGACTTAGTGATGATGACTTTCCGACTCCGCCTAAAGAAGGTCAACAAGCAGGGTCTCACCAGAATCAAGTTTGACATCGAGAAGCTGAAAGACTTGGAGGTAGCAGAAGCCTTCCAGGCAAAGATAGGCGGAAAATTCGCGCCACTGCTACTTCTAGGTGCAGAAGACACGGATGTGGACACATTGATCAACACATTTAACACTGCTATAACCCAAACAGCGAGTGAGATTCTTGGCAAACACCGACAAGCAAAGAAACCTTGGGCTACAGCTGACATCTTTGTTCTATGTGACAAGCTTCGAGAATTAAAGAAAAAGAACTCAGAGGTAGAAGGAGCTAAACAATACAGGGAAATTAACCAGGATATCAAGAAAAGCATGAAAAAGGCAAAGAATAAGTGGATTGAAGATCAGTGTACACACGTAGAAGAAAATCTGAAAAAAAATAATAGCAAAAAAGCATACCAGCTGGTGAAAGACCTGACCAGTGTAAAACAAGGACGCTCCTCGATCATTCAAGATAGTGAAGGGAACTGTCTTACGGAAGACGAAGACATAATGAAGAGATGGACAGAGTACTGCTCAGATTTGTACAGCCACCGAGCTACAGGGGACCCAGGCATACTTGTCAACACACCCGTGACCAACAATGGCAACTATCCCATCCTCCGAGAAGAAGTAGAGGCTGCAGTGAAGTCGCTGAAAAAAAGGAAGGTATCAGGAGCAGACAACATCCCTGCAGAGCTAGTCCACGAAGGGGGAGAAGACATGATAAGCGCCTTACTAACAATCTGCAATAAGATCTGGCAGTCAAGGGATTGGCCCACACCATGGACCCAATCACTTATAATAACTCTCCCCCAAAAAGGCAACTTACATCAATGCCAGAATTATCGCACGATCAGTCTCGGTTATATGCCACCCAAGCAAAGTCATGTTAAAGATCCTACTGAACAGGCTGAAGCCACTTACTTTACTTACTTACGCCTGTCACCCCTCCCCGGGTATAGGCCGTCGACGAGAGACCTCCAGCGACTCCTGTCCTGTGCTTCTCCTTCGATTTTACTCCAGGTGGTTCCCAGTCTCTTGATGTCTGCTTGGAGGTCTCGACGCCAGGTGTTTCTCGGCCTGCCTCTTTTCCTCTTTCCCTGGGGGTTCCATGACAATGCCTGCCTAGTGATACTGTGACCAATCCATCCCCATCTTCTTCGCCCAATTTCATTCTCTGCTGTTATCTGCTCTGTTCTCTCCCAGAGTCTGATGTTGCTGATCTTCTCTGGCCAGTGGATTTTCAAAATTCTTCTAAGGCAACTGTTTATGAAGATCTGTACTCTGTTGACTGTGGTTTTTGTCAATCTCCATGTCTCTGCTCCATATAGGAGAACTGCTTTTACGTTGGAGTTGAAAATCCGGACTTTGGTGTGTTGTGACAGCTCTCTGGAACTCCACACTTTTTTCAACTAGAGAAAGGCTGCTCTGGCTTTACCGATTCGTGCTCTGACATCTGCATCAGTGCCGCCTTTTTTGTCTATGATGCTCCCGAGATAGGTGAAGGACTCCACCTCCTCCAACGAGGTGGCAACAAGCAAGACTGGTTCTTCCCTGGTTGCGTTCAGCCTCATTGTCTTTGTTTTCTGTTTGTGGATGGTGAGGCCCACTTGGGACGAGATGTCAGCAAGCCTCGTGGTCTTGTCCTGCATTTGTTGATGGGTGTGGGACAGTAAAGCCAAGTCGTCTGCAAAGTCGAGGTCGTCAAGCTGTGTCAACAGTGTCCACTGTATTCCACTTCGTCTGTGCTTTGTGGTCCTCTTCATGACCCAGTCTATGGCCAGTAGGAAGAGGAACGGAGACAGCAAACACCCCTGCCTGACACCGGTTCTGACCTGGAGCTCCCTGGTGAACTGCCCTTCGTGGATCACGCGACATGTCATGCCATCGTAGCTGCTCTTGATCAGGCGGACGAGCTTTGTAGGTACACCATAGTGTCGTAGGAGTTTCCACAGAGTCTCTCGGTCCACGCTGTCAAATGCTTTCTCATAATCCACAAAGTTGACGTACAGCGGGGAGCTCCACTCCAGAGACTGTTCCACGATGATGCGGAGAGTGGCGATCTGGTCTGTACATGATCGGTTCTTCCTGAATCCTGCTTGCTGGTCTCTCAGCTGGGGGTCAACGGAGCTCTTCATTCTCTCTAGGATGATCCTGTTGAAGACCTTTCCTGGTACTGACAGCAAGGTGATTCCTCTGTAGTTGGAACACTTGCTGAGGTCGCCTTTCTTGGGAAGCTTGATTAGGTACCCCTCCTTCCAGTCAGCTGGCATCACCTCCTCTTCCCAGATCTTTCCAAACAGTGGGTACAGCATCTCAACTGTTGTCTCTAGGTCTGCTTTCAGAGACTCCGCTGGGATGCCATCTGGCCCTGCTGTTTTGCCTTTCTTCAAAAATGCCACTGCTCTTCTGATCTCTTCCCGGCTGGGTCTGTCACAACTGATGGGTAGGTCGGTCTCTGCTGGCTGGATGTCTGGGGGGTCAGGTGGGGTGGGTCTGTTCAGTAACTCTTCAAAATACTCGGCCCATCTGTTGAGTTGGTCTGCTCTGTCTGCAATAGGCTTGCCTGCTTTGTCTTTAACTGGTCTTTTTGTATGGCCATACTTGCCCGACAATCTTCTGGTAATGTCGTAGAGCTGTTTCATGTTGCCGCTGCCTTTTGCCTTTTCTGCCTCTGCTGCCAGGCTGTCTGTGTAGGTCCTCTTGTCTGCCCTGATACTCCTCTTCACATCGCGGTTGGCTTCCGAGTATTCCTCCTGTGCCCTTGCTTTGGCTGCTCTCGTGCGACTGTTGTTGACAACTGCTTTCTTCTGCTTCCTCACTTCTATCTTCTTCAAGGTCTGTGCCGATATCCAGTCCTTGTGATGGTGTTTCCTGAACCCTACAGTGTCTTTGCAGGTTGAGTTCAGCTCCTCTCTAACTGCTTTCCACTGCTGCTCTGTGGTGACCGCCTCCTCTTCATTTACTAGCTCCTGTAGCGCTTGAAACCGGTTGGACAGCACCAGTTTGAACTCTTCTGTCACTCCAGTCTCTCTCAGGAGGCCTACATTATAGCGCTGTCTTCTTGTTGTCTCTGTGCAGTTTTTCTTTAACTTGAGCTTTATTCTTAAGTTGTTATTCAACATACGAGTGCGCACGCGACGCAGGGCTTGGCTGGCTTTGCTGATGCGAGCTGCGATTTCCTTGTCGATAGTACCGTCAGAAGAGATGATGCTCCCAAGGTACCTGAACTGGTCGACAGTCTTCAGCTCGGTGCCTTCGATGTACACTTTCACTTTGGGTGGGGGTGGGGGTGGGGGGGGCTCTTGTGCCTGGGGCCTGTTGGTGCAGGACCTCGGTCTTGCTGAGACTAATGGTGAGGCCAAACAGTCGAGAGGCTTCCGAGAACCTGTTGACGATGGTCTGGAGGTCAGACTCCGTGTGCGCTATCAGCGCACAGTCATCGGCAAACAGCGCCTCAAGGATCAGTCTCTCGTCAAGCTTTCCACCAAGATCAAAGTCTACAAGGCAGTACAAAGTCTACAAGGCCTCCTCTACGGCTGTGAGTCATGGACGCTGTACAGAAAGCACCTCAAGCAGCTTGAACATTTCCACATGAGATCCCTGCGCTCTCTCATGGGCATCAAATGGCAAGACAAGGTGACAAACCTGGAAGTCCTGGACAATGCTGGCTTAGTGAGTGTTGGACAGGTCTCATGTCATACGCATGGATGATTCTCTCATGCCACGCCAACTCCTGTATGGTGCACTCTCAAAAGGCCACAGGAAGCAAGGACGGCCAAAGAAACGCTTCAAGACTGCATAAGAGACAGCCTCAAGCACTGCGTCTTCCCGGTAAAGGAACTTGAAGCACAAGCGCAAGACAGATCCGGCTGGCGTGCCGCCACCAGGAAAGCCTGCACGCTCTTTGAACACAATCGGCGCGAACGGATCACCAGTGCCAGAGCTCGCAGAAAGACAGCGTCGACTCTCCCCACAGCTACGTTCCAGTGCCCCCATTGCCCTCGCAGGTGTGGCTCCAGGATTGGCTTGGCCAGCCACACCCGCACCCACAAATAGAAGTCATGCACAATGACGACATCATCGGTTTCGATGGTCTACCCATTATTCTTAAGGTAAGCAGATGGTGGTCTGAAGCGACATCTGCTTCCCTCTTCACTCGAACATCTGGAAGGATCTTCTAAGTTTCTTGCTAATGCAGATATGGTCTATTTGGTTCTCTGTAGTATGGTAAGGTGAGACCCAAGTTGCTTTGTGTATTCTTCTGTGTGGGAAGATGCTTCCTCCAATGACAAGTCTGTTTAGAGCACAAAAGTCTACAAACCTCTCCCCGTTCTCACTCATCTCCCCTAGTCCCTGTCTCCCCATCACCTCTTCGTATCCGATGTTGTCCTCCCCTATTTTGGCATTAAAATCGCCCATGACGATGTTGATGTCTCGCTCCGCACATTTGTCCACAGCACTCTGGAGTCGGTCGTAGAACTCTCGTTTCTCTTCCTCGTCACTGTCATTAGTGGGCGCATAACACTGGATGACGTTCAGCTTGATCTTTTTATTGGTTCTAAAGGCTGCTGTGATAATTCTTGGCCCAAGAAGTTCCCAGCCCATCAGCGCTCTCTGTGCCACTGGTGACAGCATGAGTGCTACTCCTTCTGTATGGGGGGCATTCTCCTCTTCATGACCTGAATACAGAATCATCTCCCCACTTAACAGTCTTTTCTGGCCTGACTGCGTCCATCTGGCTTCACTGATACCTAGCAGGGAAAGGTTGTACTTTTGCATTTCCGCTGCTATCTGGGCGGCATTGCCGCTTTGGTACATGGTCTTGACATTCCACGTGCCCATGGTTGTGTCCATGGATAGAGAGAGGCGACTCGGTCCTGTGGCTTCCGAAGACTTCCGGCTTTCATCACAGGACGTCATAAATCTTCTGGTAGAAGAACCTTCCTCCTCCAGGAAAGGAATTGCTGTTAGTGTCTTTTCATCGGCGTTTTTGTAGCTATTTCCTTATTTGCAGGGTGGGGAAGTTACCTCCACGCCCAACCCCCTTACTAGGAGGACCATGGGTTTTCTGTCGGGGTCACCTTCCCTTAGACCATGTTGTTTCACGGTACCTTATTTCATTCGGTGCACCCCTCTCGCGAGGGACCCCCTATCCACCACCCACGGGTCGCGCCTCAACGCCATATGGTCCCAGCGCTTGGAGGCTGAAGCCACAGGCAGAGGAAATCATAGCTGAGGAACAGACAGGCTTCAGACCAGGGCGCAGCACAACTGAGCAGATCTTCAACCTGAGAGTCTAGCACCAGCAAGACTTCTATCATGTCTTTGTGGATTTTAAGAAAGCGTTTGACAGGGCGTGGCATGCAGCCCTTTGGTCCACCATGAAGCTATACAAACATCAATGCCAACCTGATCAAAGTCATAGCAAACCTTTACAACAAGGCCACTAGCGCAGTCTACTTCAACGGCAAAATACGAAACTGGTTTAGGACTACAGTCGGAGTCAGACAAGGCTGCTTGCTCCCACATACTCTTTTTAACATCTTCCTGGAAAGAATCACGACAGACGCTCTGAAAGATCATGAAGAAACTGTCAGTATTGGAGGCAGAACAATCACGCACTTGCGCTTTGCGGACGACATTGATGGCCGTACAGGAACAGAATCAATGAATCAATGAATCTTTATTTTACAACGGTGAAGATATTAACCCAGTCAGTGACTATATCATTTTTCGTACCTGCCGTTGCTCAAACTACTACTAAGTACAAAATATACATAAAACAGGGACATCAAAGCACAGTAATACAAAATATACAGTCCACTAAATACAAAAATACGCATGCACGCACAAACGCACACACGCGGGCGTGCGCATGTGCACACACACACACACATGCATACACACACACATACATGCACGCGCACATACAGATGATAGTTAGAATATACACGTACATTCGTGTGTCTACGTTTAACTAGATATTATTATTTAAGTGATGTCAGGTATCTATATAGACTTGTCTTGAAACGAGATAATGTCGGAGTGGCGGCTTTAACGTCATGTGTGGAACCCGCACTAAATGACAAAGTGGATTTAAATAAATCTTTTCGGGGTTTTGGAACAATATAAAGACTCCTCATATTCCCATAGCAGGAATCTGATTTTTTAAACAGATCTATTAAATATTCTGGAGCGATATGGTTCGCCACACTTTAAACTGACATCAGTAGCCTTTTGTTAAATTTAAAGTGATTTTGAAGGCCGGTAGGAATCCAGTTTTTGTGAGTTTTTCCTCGGTTGTCCAGTGCGGGTCGGGAAGAATTAATTTTGCCATTCTCCTATGTAGAGAATTTAATCTTTTTAAGTGGACATCACTGCAACAATCCCACACCTTCGATGCGTAGTTTATATGTGACATGATGTGTGCATTACTGAACAATTTTCTGGTTTCACTGTCTGTGAAATACTTTAATTTCGATAACATAAAAACATTTCTAGAGACCGTTTTACATACATTGTCAATGTGCATCTGCCACCTGAGCTGATTATCACTGAATTGTAACCCCCAATAGACGATGTCAAGTTCGGCGGCTATGCCCCGCTGTTCCGCTATGAATGATGCCGGCGTCGCCGCCGTGAGTGATAGATTTACGCTTTAATGGTTTCAACTGATGCTTTTGGCGTGTTGCAATAATCATAGATTTTGTTTTAGTAGGATGCAGAATCATAGAGTTGACTTTACACCATGCTGCTATATCATCGAGACTTTTGTTGAAGGCCGTTACTACAATTATGTCTTTCAGTGTTAGCTGGGTGTGGATTCAGACGGAGGTATCACTGATCGGCGAACGTATCACACTGTGCTGCTTCGCAGGTTAGACTTAGAGGTAGGTCATTGATGTAAATACAAAATAAAAGAGGACCTAAGATAAAAGAGAAGAAGCTAGCTCAGCTGGTGGAAAACTATACAGTACAGCCATTGCGTATGGGATGGAAATCAGTGGCAGAGAAGACCAAACTGATAGATATAGCCCATAGTTTTTTTCCACTAAGACTGACAAAGTGTAATCATTATGGCCGTGAATTGTGCACTTCCCACCGGATGGACCCTTTTGTTGGCCGACTAGACTGGTTTTGTAGTTTTCATTCTGGTTGTTCCACAGATCGAGGATGCCTGTTATATGAGTTACGTGCCCCTGACAACGGCTGTAATTACAACAGGACTGACGAAACCCTTGTCAGGGGCACATAACTCGCGCTGTACTGGCCATATTCTGACTGAAGTATCGTGTCATTAGTTTATGATTTTCTGACCAGTTGCTGTTTATAGTCCATCCATCACAGGTCAGGAAAGCATTAACTTTTACGCGAATTTTCTGCTTTCAAAAATAAAAGTGGCTTGTACTGAGTCTGAATGGAACTAGTCTACTTTCTCCACTGAGCCATCGACGATGAAGACAAGGGACGAAACCCGCTTGTGAGGTCACATGACCGGATGTTGATAAGGTGGCGGATTTTTTCAAAACGTAGGCAGGTAAAGTAACCTCCTTTGTTGAGTTTGATGGATTGGACATTTTATATTCACACTGTTTAAACTGTAATGTATTATTGTTTACTTGACACAGTAATATTCTCATGTTACAAATGGTATTTCAAATGTGTCTCTTTGTGATTAGGCCTAACTGCAGATACTTGTACTTTACGATCGACGTTTTTCAAGGCTAATTTAGCCCCAAGACCCTTCCGCAAGAGATGGATGGACCGTGATAATTCAAGGGTAACGCCAGATTAGCTTGGCTCCTCAACTGGTACATAGTTGTCAGGTGACAACTCCAAAATTTGGGAAATGGAGCCTTTAGGGTTAATTAGACTACAGTACTGTTACTCGAACGTAGGTTTTGCTCTACCTGTTTTTAAATCCCTTCTATTTATAGAAGGGACTTTTTAGGACGGGTCACGGTGGGGCGAATTTAATAGCATGTCCATGATGGCAATGGCGGGCAGGCTAAACCTCTAACAACTGAAGTAACAAGACAAAAATTACGTCATGTCTAGTTACGCTAACCTCGCTGCTGAACGTACTGTATTTGGCGCGAAGCACCGTATGTGCGTATGTATGTAAACAAGAGCATCTCCGACTTTTCTGTACACACAAGCTTGAAACTTGGCAAAATACTTTCTTATGTGGGTGGCTAAGAGAGCCTCTGAGCATATTGTAATAGAATGTCTCATTAAAGACATAAACAACCGTTTGTAGGAAGTCGGTTGACCCAGCTTAGACTCTTAACACTTAGTCTTAGAGTCCAAAATGTTTGTCATATAATTTTAATATATAATATATAGATAGCTAGTTTGGAGAAAGACATTGGATGAGTTCGTTAGCCAGCTTTGTATCCTTTCTATCTAATTCAACATCAGAATCAGGTCAAAGACAAAAGGTAGAGACCATTGACAGTGAGGACAACCCTCATGATGAAGGGACTTTGTGGGTTATGGTTCATCCCATCTTGTTAAAGTCTATATACGTCTAATGTTGGCATTTGCATCTTTGGGCATCGGGTATGAAGTCTTTGAGAGATAGACCTGCAATGGTAGTTCAAGGATAGCACCAGATTAGCTAATTTGTTTTTTTCCCTCCCCGCAGGTGCCAAGCATGAAGCGATCTGGCACAAACTACAAAGTCAAACTATCAAATAATATGAATTTTTTTTTATAATACATGTGCAGCCGTAGGGCTAATGAAGAGTAAATGTGTTGATCTACTGGTTATGACAGTTGTATAGTAATTTTTTTTTTATATTTCATTTCTTTGCCTACCAAGTACAGGTGAAAAATAGGCAAGCATGACGCAAACTGTCACAATCAAGGATGTGTTGCTGCAGTGCCAGGCAGGCATGCAGTGTCACACCAAGCTCATCAAAGTCCTGAAGAAAATCTACAACACAGTAAGCATTTTCATTTTTATTTATTGTTTATTTTTGTCTTAACTTAAATTTAAATTTTGGGTCATTTAAATTGTTGAATGTTCATTATTTTATATATTGTCCATTTAAATTAATTTAATGAAACCTTTGGCTGTTGGTAAATTTTTTTGTTGTACAGAAAGTGCTAGCTAATCAGCCAAACTGTTTAGCACAGTTCATGCTGATGACACAAAATTCCCAAAATAAATAAGAACAACAATAATAATAAAAAAGTATTTTAACATTTAATTTCAAGCCAGTAAAATTTGTAAATAATTTTGTTGACAGATGGGAGTGGATGCATTTTGGGCAGAGTTTCAAAGCCTGCTACGGTTCCCTATGGTTGTTTACAACCGTGAGCCTACAGTGGAGCGCACAATTGACTTTGTGGCCAAGTTTGTGACGTCGCTTACGAAGAAGCAAGCACAGGAAACACAGGGGCAGGATGGGATAGTGCCTCAGGAGGATGCAGAAACCAACCCTCTTCTGGAGAAACTCTTTGACTTTCTCTTGGATGTAAGGTTTTTAGTGCTCAGCTGGCTCTCTTTTATTTTTTTAATGCAGTCTGCCTTAGCACTTTGTGACAGGAAGAGAATTGACCATGTCCATGATGGTTCAAGATGTCAGAATAGCTTGGCGCATATAGATGCTAAACTATTCTGACACCACCATTCAAATGTTTAAGTCAATCTCTCACCAGAACTGGTAATAATAATGTTATGTAGTCTTCAGAGGGCAACTTAATCGTTATGATAATGTTGATGTTAGTTTCTGTACAGTGTGCCAAGCCTACCATTGACTGGCTTGAGATTTATCTATTTTGGTCATGTTGCTGCTGGCACTAAGCTGAAGAACAAGATATAGATCTGTCTAAACACAATCACTAACTACATCTTGTCAGTCAACGCTAGAAATAGAAACTGAACGATTGGTAGTGTTACCAGTAAGACTGGTAGTAATTGTTGCAATTACTCGTCAGTTTTCATCTTGACTCTCTGGCTGTCAGAAGCGCTGTTTGTTGAGGTGTTGCTACAGTAATCACCATTACAAAAAGCATAACTATGGCAAAGGGTTCACCCATTTAGCCCCGGCGCACTACAGCAGGAGTTGGATGGACCATGATAATTCAAGCGTGGTGCCAGATTAGCTTGGCGTCATTAAAAATAATAATTAAAAAAATAATAATTACGGTATTTATAATGCGCTTATCTTATAATAATTATAACTCTAAGCGCGCACTCACAACTCGCACACGCATGCGCACGCTTTAGACAATGACTCACGTAACACAAATAGTGAAGATACCTTACGATGGTCAGCTTGGGGTGGGGAGTGTGGTGATATAGTGCTAGAACTGTTGAAAGAGGTGAGTTTTGAGGGCGGACTGGAAGGAGGAGAGCAAGTGTTTCTGACGGAGAGAGAGTGGGAGAGTGTTCCAGGTAGATGGACCGTATACTGAGAAGGAGCAGGGGCCGAAAATGCTGAGTTTGGTGCGGGGGATGAGGAGGCGGAGCGGAGGGAGCGGGGAGGAGTGTAGGGGTGAAGTAAGTTGGAGAGATAGGCAGGAGCGCAGTTGTTCAGGGATTTGTAGCAGAGAGACAGAATCTTGTATTGGATGCGTTGGGGGATGGGGAGCCAGTGAAGGAGCTTGAGCAGGGGAGTGATGTGGTCGGATTTTTTCTTTCTGAGGACGAGGCGGGCAGCATTGTTCTGGACGCGCTGGAGAGTGAGAGTGGTGGAGTGAGGAAGGCCGGAAAGGAGAGAGTTGCAGTAGTCGATGCGAGATAAGATGAGAGAGACAGCGAGTTTGGTGGCAGCTTCGGTAGTGAGGTATTTTCTGATCTGACTGATGCGGCGGGGGTGGAAATAACATGCCTGGGCCGTGGCGGAGACGAAGCTGGTCATGGAAATCGAGGATACCGCCAAGGTTCTTGACCGAGTCAGAGAGGGAGATGGGGGTCACGGCTGTACAGAAAGGCCGATTTCTCACTCTTTAGTTTGGCCCGCAGCCTGCTGCTGCGGTGTGCGGTAACCTCTCCCCACTGCGAGCAGACTATCTAGGTCACTGGCTGCCAGGAAAAATTCCTTCTCTAAACTCTGTAAGGGACTACTCACGTGTGGTGTGTAATGCCTGTGTTTAATGTTCTCTAACGCCTCTTCACCAGTTCTCTACATAAAACCATTTAACACACTTGTGCACCAATTCCTGCTGGTTCCCGTGTTGGTGGTATTATTCACGGGACGTTTTTTTTAAGGGTGTAATCTGAGGATAAAGACAGGTACCGTGTTTGTGTGTGACTGCATAATAAGTTATCTGTGCCTCGCACAGTACTGAGTAGGTCTGAACATTCATTCTCTATGGAATATTGTTGTGTATAGTGTAATCCCTGTGCTTTGTGCTCTGCTTATAGCCTCCAGTATTCTCTGTGATATTGTTTAATAGTATCAGATACTAACTGTTGTCTGCTCATTCATATTATCCTGGTTCCTTTATTCCAAATGGTGGTAAGGGAAAGACAGTACAGTTATGGCGGGAATAAAACATACACAAGAAATATTTGCACACGCAGAATCATTTCACTTTAAAAGGTTAAATTCTCTATGTAGAGTATGTGGAGGAACACAGTGCACAAATGCTGGTATCAGAATGTTTGTGTTGATCGTCTTGATGTACCTAAAGGATTACAAGCTTACCAGCTTCTCAGCAGTGGAGTACTTTCTGACGCTAGTGTTTCTCTAGCAGGAATGGCCCAGGAAATCTAGTAAGTGATAACAGTAGAGGCTAGAATGCTGCGTAGATACATCAACTTTTCATCCCACAGAAAACCGACATGCACAACAGATTGAGCTTCAAAGTTAACGCTTTATTTTGTCAGTGCATGTTCATTGTATTGCAAATATGAAATGTAACTGCTCTTGAAGGTGTCCTGGTACTAAGCAGCATGGGCATGTTTAGTATTAAAAGAAAGCAAATTTTATCAGCTACAAATTTACACGCATGTTTTAATGACATTTTTGAGACAAAAACGCATTTTGTGATGAATGTTCAGTTACTACCACTTTACAGCGTTTCCGCTGCAGGGCGCCGGTATGCCGCTGTCGGCATGTAGACATAGTGTACGGTATTGGAAGAGCACTCCTTTATAAGTCTATGAAAAGCTCTTTCACTCTGCCTGAAGGGGCACGCGCTAATGTGTAATTGCCCCCACGTCCGGCCGTGCCACAGATGGCTTATCTTGCACTCAGTGGCCTCCGGTCCTCTCCTAACTAAAAGTGTGGTTCTGCACAGCCGTGGGGTGCTGTCGAGTTGAAGGTGGAGAGAGGGAGGGAGCTGGGAAAGTTTCTGGCGAGTGCCTACCAGCATGGCTTCCGTTTTGTCGTCGTTCAGTTTGAGTATGCGATAGGCAGACTGGAAGGGACTGAGGAGGTTGTTGTCGGCGAGGTGGAGGTTGAGGACAACCTTCTCAAGAAGCTTGGACAGGAAAGAGAGATTGGAGACTGGGCGGTAGTTCTTGTGTTCGTTTGGGTCGAGGTTGTGTTTTTTTAGAAGAGGGCGGACTTGAAGATATTGGGGACGGAGCCATTCTCTAGAGATGTGTTGATGATGTCGGTAATGAAGGGCAAAAGTTTTGGGAGGCCGTCCCAGTAGAGGGAAGCTGGGAGGGGGTCTAGTTCGCAGGTTTTGAAAGGCATGGACTTTATGGTCTTGAGGTCTTCATCCTGAGAGACGGGGCGGAAGGACGAGAGGGGAGTGCCGGAAAAGGGGGGGTCAGGAAGGCAAGGCGGAGAAGGCAGAGTGTCGAGTGTGTTGCGCAGAGTTTGGATTTTGTCGGAGAAATAGGAGGAAAGAGCGGACAGAAGTTCTTCTTTGCTGTGTGTGTTGTGAAGAGGAGAGTCGTTAGAAGTGCCTAGGAGTGTGTTCATGGTAGCGTAGAGGGTTTTGGAAGAAGTGGATTCCAGGATTTTGTTTTGAAGGTGTTTGCGTTTGGAGTCGGAGATCATTCTGCAGACTTTGGATCTGGTGGTTTGGAAGATCTCTCTGTGAACGGTGAGGTCAGATGAGCGCCAGCGGCATTCCGCTTGTCGACGCTCGCGCTTGGCCTCAGCTATGTCGTCAGTGAGCCAGGGGGAGGGGAGTCGGTTGGGTATGGAACAGGTGGTGACAGGGGCATGCATGGGTGTCTAGAAGTTTTCGAAGGGAGGAATCGAAATGGGATGCAAGATCGGGAGAGGAAGCGGGGTCCAAGAGAATGTCGACAGCTTCGTCGAAGAAGTTCTCTCGGTTGACAGATTTTAGTTTGCGACGGGAGACAAAGAGCTTGGTTTTTTTCGGGGGAGGTAGGTTGAGGGCGACGAGAATAGTGAGGTGGTCGGAGGGAAGCACAGAAGAGGTGTCAGAGTCGAGGAAGAGTTGATCGGAGGTGCGGGTGATGATCCAGTCGAGGATGTGGCCGAGTCGGTGGGTGGGTTTAGTGATGTGTAAGATTGTGGTTTGAAAGTGACGTGCAAAGGCGTTTTGTGTCGGGGTGGTCGGGTTTGTCGAAGTGGAAGTTAAAGTCGCCAAGAAGGATGTGTTTTCCGGGTCGTGTGCTGTAGTGGTAGTGTAGGAGGAGATCGAACTCGGTGAGGAACATGAAGTTTGTGAGTTTGTTTTGAGAGCTTGGAGGGGGGGCGATAGATACATGAGAAGATGAAGGACTGGCCAGGGAGTGTTGCTACGGCCTCGACAGATTCAAAGGAGGGATGAGAAAAAGGGAGAGACTGAGAGAAGGAGATATGAGCAGAAAGACAGTCCCTGTAGATGATGGCAATGCCACCCCCTCTGGAAGCACGTGGGAAGGAGGCAGCCACTCGGAGTGACGCTGGCGATGATGGGTTCATCGCTAGCTGAGTGGAGCCACGTTTCGGTGATCACGACAACATCTAGGTCATTGTCTAGGATGAAATCTGAAATCACGTCGGCTTTGCCAGCTTTGCAGACAGACTGTGCATTGAACAGACACAGTTTTAGGTTGGATGAGCCAGAAGAAGAAGAGGGAGAAGAAGTGGACGAAGAAGAGGACAAAGGAAGAGGAGTGTGGGGAGGGGGGAAGGAGAGGGGAGAGGAGGAAACGACGGGGAAGGAGAACTGGGCAAGAAAGAGGATGCGAGAGGAGGTTGAGGGGGGGAGGAGGAGGAAGGGGAGTAGGAAAAGCTGAGGGAGGGGGAGGGCGAAGGGGACGAGAAAGGGAGGAGAGGGGACGAGGAGGAAAAAGCAGGCGAAGGAGGAGGGGGTGAGGGGAGGGAGGGGGCGGCCGAGGAAAGCAGGGAGCAGTAGATGAGCAAGAGAGGAAAGGAAAAGGGAGAAGAAGGAAGGGAGGTGGAGAAATCGGGGGGGGTGGGGGGGGGGGGTGGAAGGGCATAGGAAAAGGGGAAGAAGTGAGTGGTTGTGTTTGTGGTGGTGAGTCCCGTCTTTTGCTAATTCCGCCCCTGTGGCCTCTCTTTCGCGATCGGGTGCCGCGTAAGGCATCTGCAACACTGTCAGCGGCACCGGCTGCGCAGTAGGTGGCGTGGCGACATAGAGATAGCAGTTGTTGGCGTGTGTATTTGATGAGCATGATTGTGAGGACAAGAAAGAGGAAGACGAGACGAGGGTTCAGTAGGGTGTGTGTGTGTGAGTAAGTGTGTGTGTGCCGGTGTGTGTGTGTGAGCGGTGTGGTAGGGGAGTGACCCTGATTTCCGGTCGGTCAGCGGCGAGATCGGGCAATGGCGCCGAAAGTGGGGAGGGCGAGATGTCGACGAGAGAGCACACGAAAACCTATAGAACGGTAGGAACACGAACGAGTCTACAACAACCAAGCATCAGATGCAACCACGGGTGGCAAACAGACTCACACAGTAAACATATCACACACTAGCACGCAGCACATGAAAACAGGGCGCGGAAAGGCCCGATGAACCCACGCGGAAGAAGCAAAATGGCGACGTAAAGAAAAATTCAAATGACAGACAATTCAATACGATACCACTGAAACAGCAATCAGATCAGACGAAACACAAGCATAATCCTCATCAGCGCACTCTTATACGATACTCAGCAGACTTTCAGCACACGAAACAGTACATCCAACGAAAAACCACTAAATACTGGGAGCGAAAACACGTGGTAGGTTGCACAAAACAAGATGGCGCCCGATTAGGCGCCAGACTAGTCTGGTATCACCCTTGAATTGTCATGGTCCATCCATTGCATGGAACTCGTACATAGTTGTTGTGTGGCACCTGTTAAATTTAGGAAATGTGTCTGAGGGGTTCAATGGGTTTATGTTAATCATGTGTTCTTGTCTGCACAGAACCACAGTGCCAAGGACCGTGCAGTGAGGTTCCGTGTGTGTCAGCTGATCACCAAGCTGCTGAGCAACCTAGGAGAGGAGGCCATGATTGATGATGAACTTTACGAGCGTGTGTTCCACTGCATGCTTGAACGCCTGCGCGACAAAACGGCCATAGTGCGTGTGCATGCCGTGTTGGCCCTTGTCCGTCTACAGGATCCCAGTGATGAAAACTGTCCAGTCATGAAAGGTAAGTTAGTATTATTTTATATTAGGACATTTTTTATTATTAATGCTAACGCTGTGTTTCAGTGTTTATGTCATGACCGTATCAATAGGGCTCGGGGAGTTGCCGAGGACTGTCGGCGTGTCAGCCGCTATCTTAAGAGGATACCATAGTCTTAAGATAGTAGCGAAGTAGTGTTTCAACACGTTTTTCTTCATGTTTCTTCCTCTTTGGAAACAAACAAAAACAGATTCTGGTTAGCAGTTTCCTAAAGTGATGGCAAGGCTTGCTTTTATTGCCTATAGCATGTCAGGACTTTCCTGACATTGTCCTGACAGCGATTTCCCTAGTATGAGCGCCTTAATCGCTATCCTCACAAGATGGCCACCACGGCTAGCGCGATGATGTCAGCTTCCCGAGCCCTATATTGGTTACTGTACAAGGCATAATTTTTATATCTAACAACACAGTATAGATTGAACTGTATTGCTGACCCTATCTGTCTAAGCCATGGAATGCCAGATGGTTGATGTAAATGTGCTAGCATTAACTCTTAGTCTTTGCCTACTAAAGTAACTTCTCTGTATTTTGTATTCTACCACTAGGTAATTTTGTTAAGAGTTCATTTCTGGATCCGATGTGCATGCTGTAACACTAGTAACAGCTTGTAACAACACCTGTATTCAGTTCAAATTCAATACTAAAAATAGCCAAGCACACACACACACTGCAAGCGAACCTTTGGTGGGGAGATCTTTTGCCTGATAGTGTTCTACTTTTAGCGGAAGTAATCTCGTGGCTGCTAAAGTTTCCGTTGATTGGGAAAGATTTATGATGTATAAATGCTCATACACTCAAGGACTGCATATGCAGGGCCCCCTATGCTTGAGGCTGGCCAGTGGATTGTCTTTGCTAAAAGACTAGGAGTGGGTTGCATGTGGCGTGCTTAAATATAGTGTGTTAAGCTCGCTGACTTAAGGCCTTTCATGCTTAGTAAAGCTCTTGCTTAGTGCGCGAGTGTTTTCTGTTGTATGGAGCGACCTTAGCGACGTGCGTAGCTCCGAACGAGTTCTTAGCGAGCGGGGATAGGTTATTTATAGCTAATTGTGGGGTTCTCCCCTACGTCATCATAATTTATAGAAATCGGCCAATAAAAATGCACGGTTTTGGCTTCTTCTGACCTAACGGAAACGAAGTATACAAAACGCGGGTGAAATGACGGCGATAGATAACAAGAAGGCGAAGAGAGAAAGAATAGCAAATTTTTCCGATATCGAGCTTAGAGCTTTGATAGAAAAAGTGGCAGAAAATAGGGACATCTTGTTTGAAAGCCTGCGCGGCTCAGCCGTGACGGCAAAAAGAAAAGAGGGCTTATGGCTGGCTATCACAAATGCTGTAAATGCGGTCGGTGGCTTTGGTCGGACCAAGAAGCAAGTGAAGAAGAAATGGTCTGAAATGAAAGGAAAAGCTTACACCCTTCATAAGAGTGTTAAAAAACCACCGACAGGCGGCGGACCATCGGATGTTCTACCATGGTGGGTGTATCCCATTATTGACATCGTGGGGCCAGACAACGATGCTATCGATGGCATTGATGGTGAGTCAAATTTTACATTTTACTACGAAGCTGCTTGTCAGTATTGACGTGAAAATAATACTTTTGAGCCAAGGTTTTACGTGCACAGTGTTTGCTCTAAATATTTAAAAAAAAAAAAAAATCATCTCTCCCGTCATGCAGTATAAAGTGTGTGCTATGAGTATGACTAACACTGAAAATAGACTATCAGAAGAACAGTCTTAAAATATACAGTACCCTGAAGTTAAATACACAGTCTTGTGTTTACTTCTGTTCTAGTGAAACTTTATGTGATATTATACAGTTATGAACCTACAGTGTATGGGTTCTGTATCATATTTCAGGAGGAGGAGAGTCACAGGCAGATGTGCTGCAGGTGTCTCAGGAAGATGAAGATGATATCAATGAAGAAGGTGAGAGGAAATACAAGTAACTAATTTACAAACCATTACATTGCTTTTGATATTCATACTCAATTGTTGTGAAAATGATAATCCATATTCCTTTGGAATCAGTGCGGTTACAATACAATTGTCCTCCTGCCTTCAGTTTTTATTTGCTAAGAATAACATACATGTGTGTAGTGCGTAACTGCTGTTTTATGGTTGTAGTTCTGTATGTAGTTGTTTTGTGAAGGTGAAGATATTGTTTCAAGGATTGTTTCAAGGATTGGTTAGTGTAAGGTTGGTGTGAAGCGTTTGTTGTTGTTGCAATTGTTTGCCAACAATAATGAAATGACCCATGATATTACATGTGCCAACAATGACAAGTATCCATTGGCTATGAACAAAATTCTAAAAAAAGTATTTGTGTATATGAGCATCATATGTTAAACACTTTAAACAGTTTAGCATAGTGTGTGTGTACAACTTAAGTACAAATCTCTCAGATGGAAATTTGTAAAGGTGTTTCTCATACTATGAATCAGGCAAAAAATAAGTGATTTGAATCACAACAGTACTATTCCCTACACCATGCACAAGGTTCAGTCAGCAAGTGCTGCATGCAAACGTTTAGCCAGGATAGTCGTCACATGAGCCTGCGTAGCACCTTCCCATGCACTGAACTGATCTCACACCATCCTTGAACTCTCATTGCTGAATGATCTCCCACAGGTAATGTCAGTAATATGTAGTAATAAGCTTTATATCCACCTCGCAGTGGTGTAATTTGAAGTTGATTTTTTTTTCAGGTGAAATGGAAGAAGCTTATTTAGAGAATGAGACTATGCCTGTTGATGATCTTGACAATGAGGCCACATTTGAATCACAAGGTAAGCTACTGCAAAGGCGAAAGTCAATGCTACCTAAACCTATAATACATGTAGAGCTCATTTAAGCGACGATTGCCTCACGGTTTCACATGGTGATCAGTTTTTGTTTGTACTGTTGTCCATATTGAACTGATACACCTTAAAAGGTGCTCACACACTCGCCACCATGTCAAACACATTCATCTACCATCACACACATTAACAATTAAGTTTGTTAATATCCATTTCTTTTATTCAAAATTTGATTTATGATTAAATTTGCAAACCATTGCTATTGTATACAGATTCATACAACACACACTTATCCTGCACCACATGCTGCTCTGCACTGCATGACTAGGGGGACATGTATATGGATTTCATCAGGTCACCTGGCCTGATGAATGCAGATGGAGTCGTCATGAGATGTTATGGGTAGTGCCAGATTAGCTCGGCAATATTAGGGGCTAAGCCTTAAGTACCCCTGAGTTACTGTGCTTGATTCATCTCCTGCTATGATGCATCAGGCCTAATGGTACTGATATTAACCTATATTTAATCCTTTCTTCACCAGAAGCTGCAGGCATGCCCACAGACAATGACGACGACTACCACCCAGCTTTGCAGGATATTTCCAACTTATCATTACCAAGAGGTAAACAATGACTTTTGCAATATTTTACAAATACAATTAAAATCAGTATGGGACACGAGTAATAAAATATGGGCTATGAATACTGAACTTTATTGTGCGTTAAGAGCCTCCAAGTGCTTTGTGACAACCAAAAAGGTTGTCACAAAGCACACTGCATCAGTGCATGTGGTTGTGCTTCTTAACCCATATAGCCCTTACTTGTTACCTGTAGCACGATGCAGATTACCTATGGTAGTTTAAGGGTGATGTCAGAATAGCTTGGCCCTGCATGCGCCATGCTATTCTGAAAACAACCTTTAACTTAACATAGTCGATCTGTCTCCACATCTTTGAACTTGTTATTGTCAGTAACTTAATTAGGTTGCAACAACATGTGGCTATGTTTATTAACCTATAATGCCCTTACATGCTATGAAATGATGCAGAATAACTATGATGGTTCAAGGGTGTTGTAGGTGCCAAGCTATTCTGACAATAACGTTGAACTATCATGGTCAATTTGTCTCCACAGCTATGATTCAGACCTCAAGGGACATAGGAAATCCTATAACACAACAGTAATTTAAACAGAAGAAGTTGGATTAGTATCTGACCAAATTAGAATGAATACAGACTGGCTTGAATTGACCTTGCATAACTAAATACCTGGGAGAAAAAGCAGCAGCATAAATTTGCCCTGTATATTCACACAATGAACATTCACATTGCATATATTTTCCCTGGGTACCTTGAAGCTTGGTAAATTCATGCCTAAAAATTGACTTTGGCACAGGTGACTGATGAACTGAAAAGATTTTTCATGATGATAGTTCTTTAATGATTACTTCTCTGACTGATCATGTGTTTGTTTTCTCAAAACACATTACCGATGGTATTACATTGTGGAAAAGCCCTTAGCTAGCCTAATTTTAGCCAAAATTTGGTTGTGTCCGTATAAGGGAGTGTTGGCAGGAGTGGGGCGCCATAGACCAGGTCATGGCCTGAATAGCCTCCCCTTATTCCCACCCGGTACGAGAATACCCGTCATCCCTCAGTTTAGTTCTTAGCTAGCACTAGGAAGGTTGTGTCTGTTCGTGCTCTGCGTTTTTTGAACTTGGACCGGTCGTCCTGACCTTGGTTGACTGTGAGCTTGGAACTTGGAACTTGTGTACTGTGGAGCTTGAGTCGTTTTGGGACTGCTTGTGCTCTGCTGGGCCGGTTCTCTTTCGTCGACTTGGGGACTCACTTTGCGGACGGAGTTTGGCTGTTGGGACTTCGAGCTCACTCGACCTGTCGCGGTGACGAGACTTCGGAGCCTGCCCGGTCGTGACTGGCGACGTGTTTCTGCAACCGGCTGACAGTGGGTCCACTTCGGTGGTGAGACGTGGGTTTGCTACCTTTTGCCGCCATGGACAGGTAATATCTCGGTGTATGCCCTCGACCGGCGCTCTAGGGTGAGCAGGAGCGCCGAGCGTAGGCACGCGCTGTACTCTTTCGAATTCGATGAGCTTCGTTTCGTCATCGCGCGCGTTTTATTTTTGCGTGACCTCGGAGGCCACGCTCGCTCGTTTCTTCATTGTACCCTCTTGTTACAGATACCAGGTGCGTACCTGCACGTTGTGTGGCGACTTTCAGTGGCCATCGGACGTGCATGCAGTCTGCCTACCCTGTTCTGGTTGCGATTCGACCCATACGTGTGTGGTGTGCGCCCCATGGCTGGACGAGAGATGGTCGCAACTGTGGGGCTTTTACCGCCGAGAGCGACCGACTCCTGTCAGGGAACGACTGACAGACCCGGTGCGGAGTACCGCTGTGAGACGGGAACCAAGCCGGTACCAGTGGCTAAGGCGTCCTGACCAAAGAAAGATTGCAAGTCGCATACTATCGCGGAGGGCCCCACTGAGGTTACCCTTACCGTGGCGACCATGAGACCTGAGCCTGGACCCTTGTCAGCGGAAGGGATTACAGTCTGTCCGCCTCTGGAGGAGGCAGACAACATGATCCTTCCCCCGGACTGGCGTCGGCAACCAAATCTACGACGCTACCAGTCCAGACGCACATGGCGGATCGCAGACATGACAGGCGGGAACGACCACGTACAAGTAGTCACGCGGTGACACACGAGACTCGTTTCACCGGGACACGGCCTCGAGAGATGACCACTCTTCCACCCTCCGACAGCCCAGAGTGGAAACACGACAGACGGACGAACCAGATGCCAGGGCTCGATCCTCGCCTAGATCGCAGGTTAGTGGAGACATACCGATCTCTTCCACTGTGTTAGTTCAGTAGACCCTGCCTATTCACGCACTGTTCTGGCAGCTCCTGCAGCCAAACTGGTGCCAAACGTACTGCTTTGCATTCCTTTGGATACATCAGCGAGGCCGAGAGGGGGATCTTGACGACTGGGCACCCCAGGATCTCCATACACTTCGCCCAGGCTTGCGCCCTGGAGAGGTCACTCCAGTGACTGACCCAGCAAGCGCATATACTCTATTGTCTTCCGAGACAGGATGCCAAACCAAAGCCCACAATCAAGACGCAACCCGGAGAGACGACGGCCGTCGCCTCGTCGGGTTTCTGGTCGCCGCTACCGCTCTCAGGCGGGTAACCCTTCGGACTCGAGTGGTTACACTGATACACGCAGAGACTGCTTACGGCGGACCAGTTCTGTGGGGCCAAGGCGACATGCAGAAGCGGCCACGTGCTGGGAGTCGCACGGTTTGCCACGAGACTCGTCCACTCCCCCCGGGACAATGACGTCACGGGCCAGTTAGCTACAGTCGCATACTAACGCGGAGGGCCCTCCTAAGGTTCCCCTTACCGTGACGAACGGAGAGGCACGCCCAGACCCACTGACGGCGGGTACTGCCCTAGAGGCGACAGCTCGGCCTCAGGTCAGTGACGACTGGGTTGTGAGAGCATATATTGCGCGGTAGCGTGCAAGATTGGGGTTCGTTTGTTGTCGTTTTAGGGCACCTAGTGCTTTCTTTCAAGCTAGGCGTTTTAACCCTTTTGCCACAGGTGTTAAAATGTTGCATTCCCAGCTGCGCAGCGGTTTCGCCAGACCGCTGGGGCGCAACACCTCTTATCCTTAAAAGGGCTATAACCCTGGAACCACTGAACCGATTACTTCAGTTTTGAGAAATTGGAGATGAGACACAGAGTGGTATTCTGACTCTCATAGTTCAATTTAATGCACATACCTTGATTTATCCCTGAAAGGGCAATTACAATCAAATAAAACCCTTTCAATAAGCATTAATTAATTAATTAATTTATTATTATGATTATGATTATTTTGGGCGCCCTCGCCCGGGCTATACACGCGTTGGCTCCATCTCCTGTCGTGGTTACACCGGCACTTTCTACGGCTTGCGGCATCCGCAAGTGCTACAGGACCGCTGCACTTCACACGACAAGATCCCGGCTCAGTGATGTTGGGCCACGCCTCGCCCCGACCGTGCAGACGAGAGCCCGCTCTACATGCAGGGCAGAGAGACGACTTCACGATGGGATTCCGTTCCCGGCAATAGGTCACAATCTTTCAGTTCGCCTGACTTCGGAAGCATGTGCTCACTACACAGAGACCAGGGGTACGAGAGGAACAGGGGACGACGTCCCAGTTCCGTTGGGTCGCTACACATCGGGAAGACAGGGCTCCGAAGTATCTTCGTCGCCGTTCGAGTTCGTGGGACCGGCCCTCTGAGGCTACGCTGTTCCTTCCAAGTGCTGGGTCCACCTTCGTTGGATCACCGCCGCCCGGGGTTCCCCGGACTTCGGAGCAGTTAGACATCCCTTCTACTGCGTGCGGGACAGACGACTTTTCCGCTTGATTCCGGAGGACGTCGTTCGCCGTGGCTGGGCGATGATAGCTACTCCACATCGCTACGCTCGCGGTGCCGAGAGATCTTGGATTCGCCGCCTTCTGCGTGGAGATAGAGGAAGGAGCCTCCTCGGGCTTTAGCCGAAGCAGGTCCCCTCATCGCGTCCAAGCATTTCAAGTCCCTTCCTCATCCGTTCGGGTGCCGGATTCTTGTCGCCGGCTTCTGTCTCCGCTTCAGGGCGCCGGGGGAGGCACTGGTGGCTTCAACTTTGTGATCCTACTTCTCTTCCGCTGCCAACGCTTCGCTGCGGCTACAGACTGTGATCTGATGATTCGAGATACCGTCCTGCGCACTTTCTCGCGGCCGACTGAGTTGAAGAGTCGGCCACGCAGGGCACCGCGCGATGGACAACTTCCTTGGCCCCCCTGGCAGACCGACAAGGAGGCTAACGAGGACTCTGGCACAGCCGATGCACGCTGCTTACACCGCTGGATGTAGCAGTTTTCCAGGAACATTGATGCAGGACAGGCACGCGGTCATCGCAGACCGTCGGACAGTTTTGGCAGGGACCACTCTTCTGCGGAGGCGCAGTTCTTCTGCTGCACCGGATTTGTGGCTTACATCCGAGGGACGGAGGCGACGTTTTGTGACGCCGACGACACAGTCCCGGGAACGTCAGTGGCAGCATTCTCCAGGCGTGCGATTGATGACTACCAAGTAGCAGTCTACCTTCATAGAGGTCAGCGCGGGTTGAGGACTGGTCCGACCGACCTCACTGGAGGGGCCGACTTCGGTCTACATCGGGGGTAACGCACACAGTTCAGATTAAGCCCCTGCTGAGACGAGTTCTCGGCTCGTCGTATCCTTCTTCCGGCGGGGTGCTACCCTCCACTTCGCTTTGGCCTGGCCGTGGTCAGCGGCGACCAAGCACTACGGTCTTCTTCTTCTAAGATGACAGCTTCGGGACCTAGCGGAAGCGTTCGTTTGCCTGGGTGGAGACGACTTGGAGTTCCGGCATGCTGCGGCGCCTGACTGGAGCGGATGGACTTGCCCTCGATAGCTCCTTGTGAAGTTACCCGCTCGGCACTGGAGATCCTGCGGCCGGGGGCGCAAGTACCGGGAGTTAGACGTGACGACAGCATGACAAAATTAGTTCCCGAGAGGTGGTTGGAGCTCAGTTCCGCGGCAGTATGGTCGACTTCTCGTAATCTAGTCGGTGGATATGGTGCACGATCTTCGTTCTATCGACTCGACACAAGTGCCTCGACATCTTGCCAGATGCTAGACAAAGACTTGAGAGCAGCGGTGCGTCTCCAGGACTTTGGGACAACTCGATGTTCGAAGTCATAACCAGTTGGCAAGCCGGGCGGTAGGCTGGGATTCTGCCCTCTTCGCCGTCGACTAGGCTGCCTACGCTAAGGGACAGGTACTACGTGTTTCTTCGCATGGATCCCATCGAGGATGGAGTGCGTGGTCGTCCTGTTCGAGTGGGACTCCCAGTAGGACGGGAGCAGGGCAGGCTAGCAGCGACTATCATTACCTTCTTCAGTTCGCTTAGGACTGATGACATGCTAGGGGATCGCCGTTCAACCTGACACCTCTTCTGCTTGGAGAAGGAGGGTGTAATTATGGGAGATGCTAGTGCGCTTGAGGCCGGCGGCGCGGGGAGGCGTCGCTGTGGCCAGATCTTTTAACTTCACTGCTCGCCATCGAGATTGAATGCTGCGTTATACGCGTGGTGGTCCGACATTCCCTTTGTTTCAGGTTTGCGGAGGTAGGTGGGCGTTTCCTGGCTTGGGGTGCTTGTCTCTTCACCAGTCTGGGTCAGCTCGTTACCACATGCCCCCCCCTCTGCAGCTCTCCACTACTCGCACGAGGCTCTAGCAACTGGAACAGCCGCCATAACAGCCAGGCCCTGAACTCTTCCGACACACCTGGAGATTGTGCGGCAAGCCCTCTACCACAGAGGCTTCCCTAGGGCGGCCATGGATGCTACCGAGACAACCCGCAGACCCTCAACCGTTCGAGTTGCGAGGGAAGACGCCGAGCGCTGGGTGACGGGACTGACGACAGCCTTCCTTCCCTCCGGACTTGGCGAAGCCCCAGCTGACGGAATGCTTCCTCGGGCTATTCAACGCCCAGGGACGGTCTCCTTTCACTGTTCGGGACTATCTAACCATGATCGCCGACACCTACAGGTGATTACGCTCATCAGACCCGGGTGGCTGCAAGACCTCGCATTTCGGAGGCTCTCTTCGGTCTGGATGCCCAACACTGCTTCGCGTGGGCCAAGAGTGATCTACCATGGGGGCTTACGTGGTGTCAACCCCGTCCTTGGAACCCGGCACATGACGCGCTTGACGGATGTATCTAGGAAGAAGTGCTTCCTGGCGGTCCTTGACTCAACCTCCAGGGTCAGTACACTACGCGCGCTGCCCACACACCCAGATTGCTTGCAGTGCCAGACAACCGGCTTCATGCTACTGCTACCTGCACATCTTCCTGGACAAGAGGCGGCCTCCCTGACGGCGACAGATGTTTCGCCCTGCGCGGGTACGGACTCCACCCGGGAGAACAGACTTAAGGCCCCGGTGAGAACCTTACATGTGGCCTAGCCACCTCTTCCAGGGTCAGTGAACGTACGCGCTGGTGTCACACACGGGTTGCTGTCAGGTACGGACAGAAGGCGCCGTGCAACTGCTAACGTTGCCAGCCTTCGGGGCCAAGTAGTGGTCGCCTTGGCTGTCATACCGCTGATGACTTTCCGCCCTTACGAGTGGCAGACTCCACTCGGTAGACCTGACAATAGGAACTGGTGAGAGCCTTATGGGTGGACCTGCGCCGGACCAAGCTTGCGCAGAGGACGCACACACCTGTTTCTCCCTTTGTCCCCAGGTAGACGTGACATCTCGGCCCAGACCTGCTCCTCCTGGTTCCGGGGAGTGATCCGCCCGGCCTTCCAGGACCTCGACCTGATGCAGCCACATGTTGAACATCGAGGCGCACGAGGTCAGAACCTTCGCCGCAAGTCCCGCCTCGACAGCACCAGTGCAGTCAAGGACTTTGGGGCGGCTGTGAGATGGCGAGCGGAGACCACTTTCGCCCGCTTCTACCTGAGGGACCTCTCCACCCAGCGGCAGAACCTCTCGCTGGTGGGAGACATCACTACAGAGCAACACTCCCTCCCGGCGCCCTAGGCGCCGCAGGTATCTTAACTAAAATTATCGGGAGTTTGCTCCGGAAGGGCGGCTCTGAGGGTTGGTCTGTTGGCAGTAGGGGCGTTATAACGGCACCCACCTCCTCTTCGGAATTCCACAATGTAATACCATCGGTAATGTGTTTTGAGAAAACAAATGAATTTTTCATTAAAATGCATTTTTTAGAAAAATACTTACCGATGGTATTACTCGAAGGACCCTCCCACCTACCCCGCTTGCCTCAAGTGCGCTAAGGAACTAAACTGAGGGATGACGGGTATTCTCGTACCGGGTGGGAATAAGGGGAGGCTATTCAGGCCATGACCTGGTCTATGGCGCCCCACTCCTGCCAACACTCCCTTATACGGACACAACCAAATTTTGGCTAAAATTAGGCTAGCTAAGGGCTTTTCCACAATGTAATGCCATCGGTAAGTATTTTTCTAAAAAATGCATTTTAATGAAAAATTCATATTTCCTACAAATATTCGTACTTTGTTTCATCAAGTGTACCCTGCTCATATTGCAGGAAGTCACTTTACAGCTGACGTCTTCATGTCCAAATCCTGCTCAACTCTGAAGGCAAAACCAAGGCTACCACCGACCAAGGCTCCCAACTACAGGCCACTACATGTGTCCACAAAGGGACCAGCAGCAGGGACTCCTTCACCAGGAGCGCATCCAGCAGTAGGAGGCATTTCCAGAAGTGTTTCTTGTCCAAGTACGAGTCAACCATCTCGACCGTCATCAGCAGTGACTTCACAAGTGTCCCCAAGATCAGCCAGTGAGACTTCTTCAGTCAGTCAGAAAAACATTGACAGACTTGATCAGCTGAAACGAAACAAACGGAAACGACAGTTGAGTGATGAACCAAAACAAGAAGCTACAAGAGCGCTAAAGATTCTAAAAACTATTCAACTCGTTGATGAAGAAATCGACAGGGTGCGACTTGAGAAGAAGAAATTTGAACTGCAGGTGGAGCTTCTGAAACTGAAAAACACTTAACGCAAAACTTGAGCAGCTTAAACTCTTTTATGAACTCAGAAAGCTGGAAACTGAGCTTGGGGTGCCCATTTCGGAGGGAGTGCAAAGTATCATTTTGGATGTTCCAATTCCAATAGTGAAAACACAGAATGAGAATGAAGAGACCATCATTGTTTTGGACACAGAGAATGAGAGATGCATCTCAACAGAAATTAATTTTAGTTAGTCTTGCATGGACCTAGCTGCATTCATAATGCTAAATAAATGATAGTCACCCACCTTACTGCCACCCCCCTTCATTCTCAGCCTGTGCTACATTGACACCTTTTACAACCTTAATAATCCCACATCAAGGGTAAAATGCAAAGAAGTACCCAACGGAGAAAGAAACACGCTTAGAAAAGACGGGTACAACACAATTTATTAATATTTCGGGTAAATACCCTTTGTCAAAATAGACAAACAAACAAACAGAGAGATTAGCCGCTACTTATCTTCATTGGCAGAAGGAATGTGGCATAAAATGGATCAAATGGATGTGCTGCAGTCGGTGTAAATTGTATCATGGTGGTGTTTCTATTCACAGCATACTATTAAAGTAGAATGTGTATGCTGCACTGCCTTAAACATGTTGTTGGTAGAAATGACACCATAGAATAATGTACAGAAATTATGTTTTTATCACTAGTCAACTTTTGTTTGCAAGAACAATTCCAGTATTGTGAGGAATTTTATTTTTGGGCTCACATGACAAGCAAAAATGAGTATGTTCTGGGCCATTGGTTGTCCGTCGGGCGTCTGCTTTAACGTTGACATTTTCCCGGAGAAGTGTAATCCCCTCCCCCCCCCCCCCCCCCCCCATAACTTCTAAAGTATTTTACTACATTAATCATGCATTACAGGTAAAATCGCACCATACAAATACAAATAATGTGACACAGTCTGTATAAATGTATTGTGCACATTTTCTACTCGTGATCATACTATTAGTATTAATGTGACTATCAGATAGATAGTGTCGGTCAACATTCTTCCGGCCTTAGTACTAGCCCTCACAGTATTATTATTATTATACAAGTAACAATACGTCTGTTACAGTTCATTTCTTTATTGGTTTTTTTTTTTTTTAAATGAGTGAATGATGCCGTGTGTTGTATGGGCAGACATTGAATTTCCTCGTGAGGGATTAATAAAGTATTATTGTATTGTATCACAGTATCAGTGTTGTACTGCCTTAATCATATGTGGTGTGTTAAAAATCATACTATAAAACATGTATTGTTCAGTATTTGCCACTAGTCAAGGTGTAAAAATAAATCCAGTATTATTGTGAAGGTTTTTTTTCCCATTTTACCTTCTCGGTTCTCCATAATGCCAGTGCCAATATGGTTATGCTCACACTTGTGCAATGTGCTTTTACGTCCTATTGTGTTCTAATGTAGTGTTCATCTACTAATTCTGTAACGTGCATGGACGTCATGTTGACATCAATAAAGGTTGATTTAAGTTTTTTTACTTAATATTTCTTATGTGCAACTGCAAGTTCAGTGTACAATTTATACCTTATCCTGTTAATAGTGTTATCCCCATCCCCAATATCCAAAATTTTGGAGGTCACCTAAGGACTATGTAGTATGTGGTGTAAATGGCAGAAGATGGATTAACCATGATTGATTCAATGGTGCTGCCAGATTAGGTTGGTACCAAACTAATCAGGCACTACCCGTATCATGGTCAATCCATTTCCTGCTGTTGTGCACTGGGGCTAAATGGATAACTTGTCACTACCTGTGTGTGTGTGTGTGTCTAACAAAAGAATCTCTCATTTGATGTCGCTTATCCTATGGTCTTCCTTGTGCGCAGGGAGTACCCAATCCACTCACCAGTCGCAAAATGCTCGCAGATGTTTTGTCAGGCTGGGCAGTCACTGTCATGTTTCTAAGAGCCCAAATGTTAAATGTAAATTTCACAATACATACATAGGCAAAATGGTTTTGAAAAAATGTGAGTTACCCATATTTAATGTGGATGGTATTGGTTCATGCTGCGCACATTTTTGAATTACTGTGCACAGTGAAGTGATTGGGCTAGCTCACAGAGAGTGTCATTTTTAAACGAGTTTAATAGGAGATGTATACAATTCACATTAAAACACACTGACTGAAATACCCACCGACTGAAATGACGCTGCACCAGTCTGTCTCGTGCAAGACGCCCTGATAAAGCAGCATTTCCATTGTCATCGGAGTCTGATTCATCGGAGTCAGAGTCATCGGAGTCGTCTGAATCTGGTTCTGGCAGTCCAAGTGTTGTAGCAATATTGTGCAGAACAATGCAGGTCATGATGATCTTGCATGCTTTGGGTGGGTCGTACCTGCACAAAACCATGACAGTTTTTTTAATATTATAACTGAAGCAAGTGCAGCAAGAACATTTCAAGCCTGCACAGTATTTGAGATCAGTCTTACACTGTGACACTAAATACTCGTGAATGAAATACTGTCTGAAAAAAAACAAAAACATCCTCAACTTGGAACAAGATACTGCGTTGATTGTAGAAATGTCATGTAAGCCTGTGTTCATTTCCACCACTTATAGTAGTGGGGGAAAAGAGAAACAGCAGGTACCAAAGTGGCCCAACAAAAAAAAAAAATAAATACCTGAGAACACTTGAAGGAAATGCCATCTCTTTTTCAGCGCACCGTTAGTCCTCTCAATGGTGCTCATTGTAGAACAATGTGAGCCATTGTATCTCTGTTGTGGCCTGTTCAATGGGTTAAGGTATGGTGTAAGCAGCCACTCTTTCAGAGGGTATCCTCCATCTCCAAGCAGCAATCCGGTCGGTCGAGGTACCCTCTCGAAGTGCTGAAAGATGCTGCTTTCCCGAAGAATTCTGGCGTCGTGGATGGAACCCGGCCACTTCACCACGCAGTTGATGATAACAAGTTCTGCGTCGCAGATCAACTGTACATTGATAGAGTGCTTTCCCTTCCTGTTCACGTACTCATTTTCGTTCTCCCGGGGAGCGAGGATGGAGACGTGAGTGCAGTCAATACACCCAATCACGTTGGGAAAACCAGCCTTGCTGTAAAATTTCGCCATTGTTTCTGTCGCCCTATGTGGTGCAGGTAGTCGAACGTACTCGTTAATCCGCCGGGAAAAACATCTAGAAACGCGGTCAATTATTCGGCACACGGTGCTCTTATCGATGCCGAAAAGGTCTCCGATCACCTCTTGAAAGCAGCCAGTGGCATAAAATCGCAATGCCACCATTACTTGAGTCAGCGCAGGCAGTGATCCTTTTCTGGCATACGGATAATCAATGTCATCTGTGATCACATCGCACAAATCCATGATATCCCCACGTCGGAAACGATACCGAGAGTATAGTTCTACGTCATCATACACATCAAATGCATTCAAACGATCCCTAAAGACTCTTTCTCTCCTCAAACATCGTCGAAGAACTAGACTGTATACAACACGATTTGTCGCCATATTGGTACTATGTCCGTGATTTCAAGCCAGTTCTCGCGTTAACAAGGCAGCTAAGAACTCTTCCTCAGCTAAGCACGCCACTACGCACGGGGGGGGAACGTCCTTAGAATTAAGCACGCCACTAAGCTCGCTCCAGCAGATAAGCACGCTCATGCAACGCACATTTTCAGCTAAGCTTGCGAACTTAGCGCTAAGCAAGAAATTTGCGCGCTAAGCAAGCATATGCAACCCACTCCTGGAATGCAACAAACAAAACGCCAACCACAAATTTAAAAAAAAAAAACTACCAAAAAAATATTAACTTGTGCTCATTTAGTTGACAATCTCGCGTCAAATTTGCTAGTAGTAATACATGAATGTGTTCTCACTTTCAGCCTACATTTTTCTGATGACATCGGACCCGAATCCTGAGGTGCGGAAGGCCATCGTTTCCCATATCGCCCCTTGCCGCAGGACTCTGGCAGCCATTTTGGAGCGGACACGCGACGTGAAGGATACAGTTCGGCAAGCAGCGTTCACAGTGATTGCTGAGAAAGTTCCCATGAAGGCTCTGACCATTGGTCAGAGAGTGCAGCTTCTACAGGAGGGTCTTCATGACCGGTCAGGTTTGTACAGCTCTCATACAGATCAACCTAAGCATTAAAATTTATATGCACCAGCAGAATTGGATAGAATCCAGACAGGTCTGTTCTTAACCCTTTGAACCCGGCAAACCGCTGTAGCGGTTGGCGGCCTCATATACCGTTCAGCCCAGCAAACCGCTACAGTGGTGTCAGGTGTTTCGTATCACGCGCCCGGTGACGCGCAAGCCTCGCTGCGCGTGTGGTGACCTCGCCCTTCACACTGACACATCCTGTTTACGTTCAGTACACGGCCTGACAGTACACACGTACGTTCGTCTGTGGTATGCGGTCAGTTTTGCGGCGCTAGCGTGGGAATTACGGTCGGAATGGCGAGTGGATGTGTAGATATTCGGAGTGATACAATTTTGTGTTTGGAGACATGGTTTCAAAAGCAGATAGCTTTGATGTATTGGGACATGTGTGCCTACCTACCGCGTGGCAGCATAACCAGTGTTGGCAGTGTCAACTGGAGCGATCGCTGTTTGAAGCACTGACAACTGCAATGACTTACCAGTGTTAATTTTCTTAAATATAGGGGGTCAGATCTAGCGCGCAGATTAAGTTTACAGTTGCCAGAGGGTCAGCAGGATTTCCCAGGGGGTCACAGAAATGATGAAGTCTTAGATGATCACATACTTTGTAACACACACATAAACAGAACTGATAAGCTCAACAAAAAATTTTTACACTAGTTTTCTTTGTTTTTATTCACTAAGTTGAGGACAAATGAGTAAAAGACATTTAAAAAATAAGTTAGTTTAACCCTTTCAGTTCACTGGTGAAGTTCAAGGGCAGTGGGATAATAAAACTAAAAAGACAGGTCCCACCCAGGTATGCATCCTGTCGTTCTGGTACCTGAGAATGAGCACTTCAACTGCCTTCGCCATTTTCTGATTGTGTTTGACAAGCGCGTCAGGCAAACTTGTGACCATCTGGCTGCTGCCTGATGATGTAACCCCAATTGCTAGGCGATGATCGTCTGAAGCCTGATGACGAACAAGGGCAGAGTGCTGAAAATTTGTCGATCCCTTCGCGAAAGCGTTTTTCGACTGTGCACAGACGGCAGCTTGGCACACAGCGCAGAACATCTGCCCATCTAAATGGCGTAGCCATTTCAGTACATTGTCCAAGCCAGTCGTGCTGGAAAGAACGCGTGGTCTTTTTTTCACTATCCGATGTGCATGTAGGAACTTCAGACTGTGTAGGAAAAGGCTGTGATTTTGAGCTCGACAACCTGAATTTCATGAGTCCGGCCATGCTTTCGCCACAGGAAATGCCGAT
The DNA here is from genome assembly GCA_036245525.1 of Semisulcospira habei. Taxonomy (NCBI): domain Eukaryota; kingdom Metazoa; phylum Mollusca; class Gastropoda; family Semisulcospiridae; genus Semisulcospira; species Semisulcospira habei. The sequence continues at coordinate 303,083,752 of BTPG01000002.1, forward strand.
GGCCACTTGACTTCGGCTCTGTTAAATTTCTGTTGCAGCGCATGCGGTATTGTTGCTGCGTTGGCGTTCGGCGCTCTCACAAAAGCTTTGTTCTGCTCGGCACGCGCGGCTGTGAAACGTGTTCGTGATGATGCGCTGGTGCGTTTTTCAGTGCGTAAAGATAAAGTTTAGTGCCTCAGAGTCAAAATGTGTACGTCGGTCAGACGCAGAGCTCGAAACACTAGTGCATCAGAGTTGGCTTTAGAGGGTCAGGTACGCACATTTCTGCGTAATAATTATCACTGCTTACAGCTTGATTCTAATGCTGAATTCGGAGGTTCTAATTGATATTCCGTTTTTTTTGGTGCCACACCTTGGTGCACCTGTAGGTGACTCTGTGGACACCAACGACACACATTGGTCACATGTGTAGTACGTGTATAGTCTTTACAACACTGGTACTTCCATCCGATCATGTACGAGACACAACACAGACACACTGATCATCATTTGATGCCGCTTATTACATGTTGTCTAGACCGTAGATAAACATTATCAGTGGCAGGTGTAAACATTGATATCTGGTGACAAGGTAGGGGCCTTAAGTTGTATCGGCATGCTGGAAATGCATGGACACTTATGTGTCACACTAACAGTGTAACAGACACCCTATTTAGTGATGCATGTTAAGTACCAGCGACCTGTCATGCACGAAAGACATTTTTTTTTCAAGTTTATTGTCACCTGTCAGTATTTTGTCACCAGGCATTACGACACATGTGACACAGTGTGGTCAAATCCATAAAACGGTATCTGTACATATATATACCTTTTTGGGGATACCTGTTGTAAAGTATTATTTACAAATATTTTACAGTGCACACCCATTTTAACAGAAATTTCTCAGATAAAGTCGGGGCTGAAGGGTATATTAATATAGACTTCTTATTTACTCAGGGATGAAAGGGTTAAGTGCATCCCTGGTAAGCATAAGGTCTTCAACTTCAAGCTGATGTCATCCTTAACCCCCCCCCCCCCCCACCCCCACACAATTTGCATATCTTTTTGCTTGCCCAAATAATTCAACACATTAATGTCAACAAACTGTGTTGGCCAGTGAAGGCTGCTTTTTGCTTATAAATTGGCCTTTGTTTTTAACAGGCAAAAATTCTGCAGCACATAAACACAAACATAAATATCGGTGGATGGTTTTATGGCTCAGTCCTAGGTATCCAGTTATACAAAGACTGACGTGTACTCTGTGCATTTTTTCCCCCTCAAAAACATTACCGATGACATTAAGAAGATACACTTAGCTTACCAATTTCAGCCTAAGAATCCGTTGTGTACGTACACAACCAGGGAGGCGACTCTAGGGCGCCGTAACCAGGGACCCTGAGTCGTCTCCCGTCCCTCCCTATCTGGTCACGTGCCCAGTGGTATCACGCCAGTCTTTTCGCTTAGCTCACCGGGAACGGTTGTGTTCGAGCCTACTGGATCCTTCGGCTGTGTACGTTTGTGCCCGGGCGTGCCCTTGGATTACTTCGTCTTCTTGTGGGACTGTGTTTGTGTCTCTTCATTCTTCTTGGGTTATTGTGGTTCCTGGACGCCTCCCTTCGGTGCTTTTTTGGGATTACCATGGTGGACTTGCCTGGTTGGATTTACCGTTCGGCCCTCCCGGCAGTTCCCTTCGGGCGCGGCCGCTTTCTCCCGCGCCCGCCGGCGTTGCAGCCATGGCAAGTTATCAGATGCGTACATGCGCTCAGTGTGGGGATTTCCAATGGGCGAGTGACACCCATGCGGTTTTTGCCTCCCCTGTTCTGGCTGTGGCTCTGGGCAGACCTGTGACACGTGCGCCTCTTGGGTGGAGGAACAATGGTCCCAACTGTGGGGGTTTTACCGGCGCGAACGCCCTACGCCCTCCTGAGACCACCCTTCCTCCCTCGTACACCCCTCCACGACGGGAGGTCTGACCAGGCGTGCCCGCTCGGACGTTGGGAAGATGACTACTCGTCAGGCAAGCTCGCTATCTTCAGGTCCCCGCACTGTGCCCTCCTGTGGCCCCGCTGCTTCCTCTCGGACCGGGACCGCCTGCTCCATGGAGCCTGGCCGGCAGTGACCTCCGTCGCCCACAACACGGTGAGCCACGGACTGTCTAAGCCTGATGAGTCCACTGAAACTTTGTTCGCCCGCTCCACGGAGCCTGGCCGACAGCGGCTGATGCTGCCCCGCACCACGGCAAACGACAGACCCCCTAAGCCGGACGAGGCTTCTGGAATTTTGTACGCCCGCTCCAAGGAGCCTGGCCGACAGTGGCTGATCCCGCATCGCGGTGAATGATAGCGCCTTGGGTCAAGCCCTAGCCTCCGATGCCTTGCCATGACGCGAACGGCTGCGGGCTCGCTCTTCTCACTCGGAGGTACGTAGACGTCCGGTACCTCATGCTCGGCGCCACCACGGGACCAGGATGTTCGACATGGCAGTCAACGCAGTCCTCGGCCTCACTCCTCGTCTGGCACTCACCCTACCACTTCGGCTTTCTCACGCTCTCGGCCGTCCCCTCGCTCATCCCGGTGTGTTTCCCCCCTCTGGCACTAGCGCTCGCCCCCTCCAGCACAGGAGCGCTCTCGGGTTTCACCCTCCAGGTCTCGGCAGGCTAGCTCCCGCCAACGCAGTCGCTTCTGCCCTGCCCACCGCTGAAGCGACGTCCCCTCCCATCGTTTTTCGAATGACTCCTCTGCCGTGAGCTCCTCCCACAAGACATCGAAGAATGGCAAGATGAAAACCACCTGATACTTGCCAATGACCCTGAGGACCAACCTACCTTTTACTCTCGCCACTGGCACACCACCACTTCACCGGACCTGGCGCTTTGCACTGAAGATGTTCATAAGCACCTCAGCAGAACAGTAGGACCACAGTTAGGAGGAAGTGACCACCGCCCTTCCCTCCTCTCCCTAAAAGGAAGCACAGCAGCAATCTCGCCACACCGGCCAAGATGGAACTACCGAAAGGCAGACTGGCGCTTGTTCAGTATCAGAACAAATGAGCTAATGCAAGATCTTGCTGTGTCTGGAAGGAACATCAACAATGTGGTCAGAGAGTTTAATGACATTATCAGTAAGGCAGCCAAGGAAACCATACCTCGAGGGGTCTGGAAAAACTACACCCCATACTGGACCCCAGATGTTCAGAAAGCACATGACGACCTCACTAGGGCCAGAGAAGACGCTGAAACCAACCCCAGCCAAGAAAACATCAAGCTACAACACAGTATGGCCCAGTATCTGAAGATGAAGTTGGAGTGCACAAGAAGGAAGTTGGAGAGAGAAGACTGCAAGACTAAACATGGACAGGGACACCACCAAGTTGTGGAGACCAACCAAGGCGTTGAACGATGAGGGCACCAGGGAACAGAAGATCACCCTGGAAAAGAAGGGAAAGCACTGACTGAGAGGAAAGCTGCAAACATGTTCGCACAGATCTATGCGAAAGAAAGTAACATCACAGTCCCATGAATGCTTTCGAAAGAAATCAGACAGGAAGAAAGAGAGAGAACAAGAGATGCAAACATCCATGATGCAATGAAAAAGGACATCACCCTTCCAGAACTGAAGATGGCTATCAAACAGCTGAAGAACAAAAAATCTCCAGGTCCAGATAGCATCTTAAACGAGATGTTACAACACCTTGGCAACACTGCCTTAATGAAGCTCCTGGACATCTTTAACCACAGGTGGAGAGGAGGACAGGTACCCCAGTGCTGAAAGGAAGCCAGGATGATCCCAATTTTGAAGAAAGGGAAGAATAAGTCCAGAGCCCTGAGTTATCGCCCCATCAGCCTGACAAGTTGTGTGTGCAAGACCATGGAGCACATCATCGACAAGCGCCTGCAGTGGTACCTGGACTCCGAGAGCATTATCGTGCCAGAGCAAACCGGCTTCAGAAGCTACAAGAGTACAGAAGACCAGACAGCACACCTTGCACAGGTCATAGAAGATGCCTTTCAAGATCAGAAGGTGACATTAGCTGCCTTCATTGACCTACAGAAGGCTTTCGACAAGGTGTGGAAGGATGGTCTCTGACTCTTTGTGAAACTCCTTCGCAGTGGCATCCAAGGGAACATGTACCGGTGGACCAAGTCATACCTGCACAATTGCAGAGCCCCTCTGACAGTGGATGTACTGTGGCCAAAAAGTGCTGCTGCATCAGGGGGTGCCACAGGGGGTAGTCCTGTCACCGACCCTTTTCATACTCTTCATCATTGACCTTGTGCCAGAGCTACCAAAAAGAGTCCACACAGCTCTGTACGCAGATGACCTGGTACTATGGTGCACAGAAGAGTATGCAACAATTGCTACATACAGAATGCAGCTAGCCCTGGACAGGCTGACAGACTGGACCAACAACTGGTGTGTGACCATCAACACAGAAAAATCATCAGCCACACTCTTCTCTCTCTCCAACAAAGCAAAGGCTGGCAACCTAACACTGGGCAACATCCCGCTGCAGTATGAAGACCAACAGACATACCTGGGAGTCACTCTTGACAAGAGGCTGACGAAGCCGCACATCTGGAACACATAAGCGAAAGCTAGAAGAAAGCTGAACATCAGGAGGAAGCTGGATGGAACACAATGGGGAGCCAATGAAAAGATCCTCAAAAATGTATATCAAGGCACAGTGAGACCACACCTTGAGTATGGATCCAATGCATGGTTGACGGCAGCCCAGTCACACCAGCAGACCATTGACAGAGTTCAGAACCAGGCACTGCGTATCATCACCGGCGCAATGAGATCCACATCAATTGAAAAGATGGAAGAGACAACAGGCATTCCACCCCTGTGCATGAGAGGAGATTGCAAAGCCTTGATACAGTCCACAAAGGTGCAGCTCCTCGCTGACCCGTCCTTCTTGGCCAAGAATAGGACTCCCCTAGCCGCGCCCCAAATAATCACCATCCGGCCGCTGAAAGAAATGGACCTTTCTTGGGAGACCAGGCAGTAGGACCAGTACGAGCCTTACGGGTATACCTGCGCAGATCGAAGCCCGTCCGGAGGGGATGGTCCCGCCTCTTCTTACCTTGACCCCAGGCAGACCAGATATTTCTGCCCAGACTATATCTTCCTGGCTACGCTGGGTAATCTGGTCCGCTTACCAGGACCTCACCCAGGAAGGGGCTAAGAGGCTGAAGATTAGGGCCCACAAGGTTAGAGCCATGGCCACGAGCGTCACCTTTGACCGCAACTGCGCTGTCAAGGATATTGTGGCGGCCGTTGCCTGGCGGGCAGAATCAACCTTCGCCCGGTTCTACCTCAGGGACCTCTTGGGCCAACGGGGGAACCTGGCCCTGGTTAGGGACATCGCCGCAGCACAACACTCCCTCCCGGCACCTGGGGCGCCATAGGTAAAGCTTAGCTGATATTGTCGGGAGGTTGCTCTGGGGAGGGTGGGTCTGGCTATCCCTATTACAGGGGGTAAGATTGTGGGCGGCACCTGCCTCCTCTTTGCTATTCTTCCTAATAGTAATGTCATCGGTAATGTTTTTGAGGAAACAAATGTATTTTTCTCTAAAATGTATTTTTTCGAAAAATACTTACTGATGACATTACTCGAAGGTCCCTCCTGCCTGCCCCGCTTGCCGCCTTAAGCTAAGCTGCAGACTGGCATGATACCACTGGGCACGTGACTGGATAGGGAGGGATGGGAGACCACTTAGGGTCCCAGGTTACGGCGCCCTCGAGTCGCCTCCCTGGTTGTGTACGTACACAACGGATTCTTAGGCTGAAATTGGTACCTTCATGTTTGTGTATGTATGTTTCTCCTGCCTACTTCCTAAGTTCCGGAGAAAGACATGGGTTATATAAGAGACCTGATCCATTCGTTTGAGGATGGAAATGATCGTCTTATTCTATACCTGCGTATTTCTCTGTGGGCTGGCGATTGGGTGCCTGATAGGCGGGGGCAGGGGATCTAACTGTTGTCTGTCAAGCGCTGTGATTCCCCTTGGTTTGCATACAATTTTGCCAGCGCTAGCCTCACCTATCTGGTTTGTGAGTATCTATAACTCGAGGCAAATTTGTATCGTTACATTGTTGTGTAATGTTCTGTGCATCTACTGTGGGAAATCAGGGTATTTACCCGACCACATATAGTAGCGCACCTTCATGTTTGTGTATGTATGTTTCTCCTGCCCACTTCCTAAGTTCCGGAGAAAGACATGGGTTATATAAGAGACCTGATCCATTCGTTTGAGGATGGAAATGATCGTCTTATTCTATACCTGCGTATTTCTCTGTGGGCTGGCGATTGGGTGCCTGATAGGCGGGGGCAGGGGATCTAACTGTTGTCTGTCAAGCGCTGTGATTCCCCTTGGTTTGCATACATGAAATTGGTAAGCTAAGTGTATCTTCCTAATAGTAATGTCATCGGTAAGTATTTTTCAAAAAAATACATTTTAGAGAAAAATACATTTTTTTCAAGATCAGGAAGTTACAAGTGTGCATTTTATGTACTAGAAATGAGCAAGTGCTAAAGACACAAAACAGGTGTGTTTTTATCTTTCAGAACCTTTTAACTTTGGCAGTTTCTTTAACCCTTTGGGTGTCCGTAGTGGTTTTAGTTGCGATGATTCCTGCAGGAATCATCACGACTAACACTGCTACCGACACTCAAAGGGTTAATCTGAAATCGTGACATGTCAATGCACCTTGGTTTTCCTCCTTTAATCAGTTGTTAGGTGTTTGGAAATGTGGCCGTAAGGTTATATGAGTTAATTATATTGCACAAAATATCAAAATATTTGTTTGGCATTGGTATTTATCTTACAGAGTCAGTAAAGGCGGCGTGCAGTGGTAAGCTTCTGCAGAGCTGGTTGCGCGGTTTCCAAGGCAACGCCCTTGACCTTCTGCATAGTCTAGATGTGGAGAACTCCATTGATGTGTGTTGTGAGATGCTGCAGCATCTGTTTGCTGACTCCACCATCGCCGATCTGGTCAACAACTTCAACCTGCTGGATGACAAGTCAGTCAGATGTAGTCATTACTGTAGTTACTCTTCTTTTGTATACAAAGGTGAAAGTTACCCAGACGGAAATTTGACAGGTTAAATTTTCATGGGTTGATGTACCGAAAATATGTATTTTTCTCTAAAATGTATTTTTTAGAAAAATACTTGCCGATGGCATTACTATATGGAATGGTACACTTAGCTTACCGATTTCAGCCCAAGTTCCCTTGTGTATACCTACCTACACAACAAGGGAAGCAACTTCTAGCAAGGAGTAACCAGGTGCTTGAGTATCCTCCCCTCCTCCATATAAGCCATCTGAGCAGTGGTGCCACTCCAGTCTTACTTAGCTGCCAACCCTTCCGATTGTTTTTTTTTTCAAGTCCCTGTTCTCCAGTTGTTTTTTTTTTTGTACATTTCTCCTGATTTTCAAGCTTTGTTTTAAAATTCGATGCATTTTGGCGTACCGCGTGGGGTCAAGCACCTGTAGTTGAGAGCCTACAGCTATACTGTACGGCCAAGCCAGTCTTGATTATGCATGTGCAGCAAATTTCCATCCATTCTGTGTTTGTTCCGGTCGCTTCGAAATTGCCCTGGTCTGAGCACATGCTTACAGCCCTGAAAATGGCGAGTGAAAAAAAATTTTGGCGAGTAAAAAAAAAAAAACCCACTCGCCGAGTGCGATTGTGCGTTTTCCAATCCAACGGCTAACCGCCAGCCGAACATCAGGTACGCCGGCGCGTGACCTGCCACCGCGAGCCGCCTCTAAAAATCACTTTGCGGCAGTAGCCGAACACGTCACTCGAACTGTGCGTACCATAACAGAGGTCGGTGACAGTCGTTCTATTTTCAGTTATGAATTGGTTCGTTTAGCCGCTCGCTCAGTCGTGGCAGCGTTCAGAATCGACCCGATGCCGGGGTCCGTGCGAGTGTAACAGGGCGGGCAAACTGTTAGTTAATGTGTGGTGTCAGCATGTTATTTTCATGAACAGTTGCCTTAGAAGAATTTTGAAAATCCACTGGCCAGAGAAGATCAGCAACGTCAGACTCTGGGAGAGAACAGAGCAGATAACAGCAGAGAATGAAATTGGGCGAAGAAGATGGGGATGGATCGGTCACAGTCTGAGAAAGCCAGCTTCCAGTATCACTAGGCAGGCATTGTCATGGAACCCCCAGGGAAAGAGGAAAAGAGGTAGGCCGAGAAACTCCTGGCGTCGAGACCTCCAAGCAGACATCAAGAGACTGGGAACCACCTGGAGTAGAATCGAAGGAGAAGCACAGGACAGGAGTTGCTGGAGGTCTCTCGTCGACGGCCTATACCCGGTAGGGGTGACAGGCGTAAGTAAGTCAGCATGTTATTACAAAGTGCGCGCTACATGTTGAACACGTTACTTGCTGTGACGTCACCATACATACTATTATGGGATACGGCATCGTGCGTTTCGCTTTCGATCTAAACGAAGTTGTACATGGTGGAGAAAAAGCAAAGGAAGAGCTGGAATGCTTCGGATTCTTCAATCCGGCACAGTCTGATCTTGATAATCGCTAAGAAGAAAGTTGCACTTCGACATCGCCATCTCCACCGACAAGCGACAGTACCAGAAATGCTACCCCTGTGCCATGTGTGGCACTGCCGCTACGACACAGTTTTCAGAGTTCATGGCTGTGCTGAGTGTATTTCCATGGCTAAAGCACGACGGCACTCGAATGGCATGAGCACTGAGGCAAACTCAAAAAGCAAGTCCAGAAATTTGAACAGAAATAAGTTTGTCAGTTTTTTTAATTGTGGTCGATCCATCTTCTGGTACACAGTTATTAGGCAAAAATTGGAGAAACACGTCTTTCTGAGTGGTTAAACGGGTTGAAACAAACTTTTAAGTACATCAGTTTACACACACACACACAAACACACAGAGTTTAGACAAATCACACTTTGGTTGTCAATCTGCCGCGTTCAGCAGAAAACGCAATATTCTCTGTTACAATACATTATCAAACGATCATACAAATAAATAAATAGATATATGTTTTTCTGTGTGTGAGAGAGCGAGGGAGACAGGCTTTTGCGCGATAGCTCACCAGTTAAAGAATCAGTATCATGGAAAGGACACACACACACTGTCACAACACATTTAGAGAGGAGAGAGCGAAATGAGATAATTTATTTTAATGATTGATTGTACATTGCTTATCGTCCCGACAGCAACAAGGCTTTCTCAGGACATGCCTGCACTGCTTGTGAAAAACCCCCCCAAAAAACAGAATATTGAATGTCGCCAGCCGGTCCAATACGTTAAATAAACCTACGCCATGGGGCCTAAATAAAGCTAAAACCATTTAGCAACACACATCCAATATCAAGAGCTACAGGCAGTGCAGACGGAGAGTTTTAAAAAGACAAATACAGGTGAATGGACAGAAACACATGCCCCAGAATATAGGGAAAAACCCACCCTCTGGGGCTGACAAGGGTGACCCTGGGAACTAAAAAGTAGTTAACCCCACCCAAGTCCCCCAGGAACATACAGATGATGCAGTTTTTCTTAAATAAATCTGCGGACCCTCTATAATGCTAGGATGGGGGTCTGTGTACCCTCTAAAATTTATACCTGGGGGTCTACAGACCCTTTAACCTGTTGTGCAAACAGAAGCCCAGCTCTACTTACAAAAAATAAATAAATAAAAAATCCCACCACAGTTCACATGGGGACTTTGTCAGTTATTTCTCCACTTGATACTATCAAAAGCCTAAGTCAGGACATAAACATTAACTTGGTTATGATTGTCTGTTCAAATATTTGTTCTCAATGCCTCTGGGCAGAAAACACTCTCTAACATTGGGCGTCAAACACTTGTGGTACATTATATTGTTGAGTTGGGGGGCTATTTTCAGTAGTAAAATTTTCAGTTTTTGCTAGTAACATTTTCAGTTTGGCTAGTAACACTTGGAAGTCACTAGCCAAAGGCTGGTGGGCAAAATTTTAGACTTTCAGGGCTGGCTTAGCGATTTTCACAACTGGTATTTTTGATTTTCAACAAAATCATGCCTCCAAAGAAGCAGAAGTGTTTGGTGAAGTTCCATCCAGACTACAAGCGTTCCTTTCCTTACATCGACGAATCGAGAAATGGCGAACACTTTGCCTTTTGCAAAATGTGCCGGGCAGACATAAACATCACTGCGCAGTAAACCTAGGCGGGCAGATGCGCACTGGCACTGTTTGATTATATGGCCGGAGCAAGGTGTCGCGTGTACCCCTACCCCAACCCCCGTTGGTTGATTTTTCGGCCAAGGTCTAGTTTTAACCACCCACCCCCCGTTGTTTGATTTTTCGGCCCCTGGAAGCAAGGTCTAGCGTCGTGGAAGCCTTTTGTATCCGGCTGAAGGTCCCGGACCACCCTAGTTTGAGCTGATTTTTGCTTGGGCAATTTCCCATGCCTGATTATATCATATTTATTTTCTGTCCGCGGGCTGTCATGTATGAAGTGTCTCGGCAACTCCAGAATTTTGTTGCCTCAGGGTTGGCAGCTATGCTCTTGGCGTACTGGTGGCAGGCGAGAGGGCCCTTTGAGTAATGCCATCGGTAAGTATTTGTTTCCTCAAAATCCATACCGATGGCATTACTATAAGCAGAGATGCCAACCCTTCCATTTTCGCCATATTTTCTTACACCAAAATTAATTTCTTAAGATTTTATGGCGAAAAATGCGCTGAAATTGTCCGCTAAAAGTTACCAATTTATCGGTGACTTTGCTGCTCTTATACTGCCGAGCCATCGCATTTCCCCCGATATAAATAATGATCCAATCAGAAGTGTTCTCTGATTAGCGCAACCAATCGGAATCTGAAATATACATGATCGGAAATAGTGTGATTTCAGTTCCGTTCATTAGTTCTTGGGATTTCGCTGTTTTAGTGTGTAAAGATGTGTTTGACATCGCACACTAAGATGCAATGGCCTGTTTATCGGCCGGCCGTACACACTTGAACAGTGAATATTTATGTCTAGTTCATGTGTGTTTCGAGGACGTTTTGCTTTGAATTGCCGGTACTCCTCATTGTCGGCGGCCCAAACCATGGAGATGAAAATTTAGTGTAGCGTTCTGCTGCACGTATCTCAATCTCCGTTTAAGCCTATCCCCCGTATTGGCTAGGGATTAGGATTGATAGCTTTAGGGCTTTCCTACTGACTTGTGTTCGTAGGTCGTTGGCTCAGGTTTGGAAGGATGCTCGCATAGAGTTGTATCCTAGTGTTTGTGAGGTTCAACTTTCGTGTCAGACAATTTTCCATCATGAGTTGCGCCTTTTTGTTTTCCTTCCTTTCTCCTTCCCCTCTACCTTTTATTTTCTCCGCTCTCTTTCTCCCCCTGTTTTTGGGGTGTCGTTTAGATACTACCCCTTTGATCACTTCAAAGAAGGTAGAAATTTGATGCGTGTCCTTTTTTACACACTATGACTAGTATGAGTAGGTATCACAGGTTTTCTGTGGATTTGTTGAGTTTAATCCGTTCACGTGTTTTTAGGGGTGAACTCATACGGTTTATTGCATTTGCAGTCCCTGGTTTTGGGTGCCAACAGAGTCAACAGGTTACGGGGGTAGGTTGTATATGCCCCATTTTCACTCCTATCGCAGAATTCTGTTGATTTATGGAACTTCAAGTTATAAGTTTGTTGGTTCTGAGGTGAACTCGTATGGTTCATTCTGTTTTTAGTTGTGGTTTTGTGCTCTAGCCACGCAAAGCTGGTCAGTGCCAGTGCTGTGACGAGAAAGTTCGTGTGTGCAATTTTGCACGCCGTGGCCCTGAACTTTAACTTTAACCTTGAATGACCGAGTTTTATGTTCACGCGAAATCTTCCTGTCAAATTTTATTTCTTCCTGTCAAATTTTGAAAATGGTAAGGTCAGGTAGTGAAAGGGGTTGGCATCTCTGTATAAGGAAAATACCCCTTAGCATTTCAGCCTAAGAACCCTTTGTGTGTTCCTACACAACAAGGGATGCAACTCTAGGGAGTTGTAACCAAGGACCCTGGGTAGTCTCCCCTCCCTCGGGAGGCGGGTCTGAAGCTCCGCAGGGCGCTACCCACCGCCTGAAGCCGGGCGGATTCTGCTCTAGGAGCGCTAGGCCACAGGTCCTTAGCTGACTCTTTAACTGCCTGCCAGGTCGTTCCGAAGAAGAGAGAACTTCCCAGTGGAGCTTGCCGGAGCTGAAACTTGATGGCCGTGGGCAGCCTGGAGCAACTCTTCAGAACGGCGTCCCGCCTCATCAGTTCACAGTTTGCTGCCGCCGCCATGGCGTTGGTTGAGATGTGGTACACCGCCCAATTCGCCGTCACTGCCAACGTGTGGATGTCGTGTAAGGGTGTCGAACTAGGACGCTCCCAGGACTCTTCCACACACCGCACCACCGCCTGCGTGTCCAGTTCTAGGATGCCCGCACAAGCCAGGGCATTGCGGATCAGGGTCGCTGTGTGGACGAGACCACGGGGAATCAGACGTCGAGCCATCCGCTTGCCTCCAACCTGCACCTCTGCCGCGGTGTCCATCCCCGGAAGGGGGCAAAGGAAGATTGGGAGTGACCTGCGTACCAACCTTGACGGGACCTGATCTCCATGTCAGCCGGCCACCGGGAGTCGGAGAAGAAACCTGTGTCCGCCGACTTGCCTTGTTGCAGGTGTGCGGTGAAGGCATCTGTATGATCCCGAAAGCCTGGGGGCTGAGGGAGAGACTTGAATCGCTTGGCCTGGAACCAAGGCAGAGAGGTGGGGACGGAGGTCACACGTCCGGTGGTAAAATGCCAGCCTTAGCTCGCCATATCCAGAGCGACAGGCGGTGCAAGAAAGTAGTAGAACACCAAACCAAGCCGTATTCTTTGAAGAAGGCTGAACCGGTAATCCTTTTACAAGAAAGCTAAGCGTAGGGCTGGAGTGGCACCACTGCTCACGTGGCTTATATGGAGGAGGGGAGAATACTCAAGCACTTGGTTACTCCTTGCTAGGAGTTGCTTCCCTTGCTGTGTAGGTATACACAAGGGAACTTGGGCTGAAATCGGTAAGCTAAGTGTACCATTCCATAGAGTAATGCCATCAATACAATACAATAATACTTAATGAATTCCTCATGGGAAAATTCTTTGTCTGCCCTCAGTCATGGCTTCATCATTCACTCATTAAAATAATTAAATAACCGATAACTCTCAATTAAAAAGATGAACTGTAAGTGTAACAGACATATTGTTACCTGTGTAACACTCTTTGCATCAGAAACACTTATGATGGATTCCCCCTGTGCTTCTGGTGTCGGCAATGTTGCAGTGAACTACTGAAAAGGCTAGAACTAAAGAATGTTGACAGACACTATCTACTGATATTACTGTAGAAGGGGTTAACAGCCTGAGGGACAAAAGTGTTGGCATAACGTGATGTACTACTTTTACCCAACTCGAAGTCTGCCACTTCGTTCGATACGTCTGCTGTCAAATTCATATCTGAGTGGATGTGTCTGGTCATCAAGAATGTCAGCCAGTTTGTTCGTAATTCATCTGTTGTACAGTGTGTCCAAAATATCCTGTGCCCTACCAATCACCCCGCCCCCTTTCCAGATAACTTTGTTAAGACGATCTTGATCTCTTTTACATAAATTTCTACCCTAGCACGTCAGTCCAAAAGTTAGAACGCTAACAATACTGGAGCAGTAAAACGTCTGTAAAACTGAACTCAAACCAAGGAAAATCACAGCGCTGGACAGACAAACAGTTAGATCCCCTGCCCCCGCCTATCAGGCACCCAATCGCCAGCCCACAGAGAAATACGCAGGTATAGAACAAGACGATCATTTCCATCCTCAAAAAAGAATGGATTAGGTCTCTTATATAACCCATGTCTTTCTCCGGAACTTAGGAAGTAGGCAGGAGAAACATACATACACAAACATGAAGGTGCGCTACTATATGTGGTCGGGTAAATACCCTGATTTCCCACAGTAGATGCACAGAACATTACACAACAATGTAACGATACAAATTTGTCCAGCGCTGTGATTCCCCTTCGTTTGAGTACAATTCTGCCAGCGCTAGCCTCACCTATCTGGTTTGTGAGTGTAAAAACTGAGTGCTTACATTAAATGATCTGAGCTTTCGCAAACAGTAAAGACAGGTATGCGTTTTTTTCACAATAGCATCTGTGTTTTGTTTCCAGTGCGTTGTCAAAAAGAACACCTAAATACTTGTAGGACTCTACATGCTCAGCTTCTGTTCCCTTGATGACATCAGCATCAGGATGATGTTTGTTTTTCCTGAAATCTATGACCATCTCTTTTGTTTTGCCAACATGTAATTCAAGATAGTTTCTATCGCACCACTCTACAAAGTCGTCGATCTCCTGTCGATAGTGTCTGTCATCCTCATCTGTAATCTGACCTGTCAGTGCCGTGTCGTCAGCGTATTTGTCTATGACACAGTCGTCATGAGTGGCTCTACAGTCCACTGTGTACAAAGAAAACAAGAAAGGTGACAGGACAGTAAGGGTTTGAGGAAACAATATTATACTCAAGCTCTTTCTTACACTAATAACAGTAAATGAGTAATGGAAAACATCTCATGTGTGGACTGCAGGAGATATATACAGATGCTTGGAAAATGAAATTTGAACCCATGCTTTCTACCTTTTAAGCCCTGTGACAGCTACTGCAACAGACAGTTTCACGTCTTAGGTATCAGTAGCAGTTTCAGCGAAAGGGTTAACCTTTTTTTCTGACATGGTGATTCTGTGTAATTGGTTGTCATATTTGTCAATCAAAATTACCTATTTAGCCCCAGCACCCTTCAGCAGGAGATGGAGCGACCATAATAATTTAAGGGTAGTGCCAGATTAGCTTGGCGCCATCAGGTGCCAAGCTAATCTGGCACTACCCTTGAATTATCATCATCGATCCATCTTCTGCAACTGGCACATAGTCATTAGGTGTAGCCTCCAAAGTGCGGCAATGGGGTTAAATGGGTTAATGTGTGACTTAAGTTCAAATAGTGTCAAAACAGGTTGGTGTGCAGTGTAACTGTGTTACAGGTTGGTGCTTTCTGGTCCGAAGCTGACGTGCGAAAGTGCCATGTACTGGCAACAGCTGTGTCACCATGTGCGCAACGCAGGCACGGACTTTGAAGAGCAGCTGGACATTGTCTTACCTGCCTGTCTCGACTTCTGTGTCTACGTGGACAGGTACTTAGACAGTCATAAGTGTGGGTGGGCTTAACTTATTCAAGGTTCCCCTGCATCAGTAACTGTGGAAGTGTCGTACAGCTTTGCTGCTGACAAAGCTATATGACACTTCTGCAGCTATTGATGCGGGGCACCTTCAATGAGTTATCCCCTTGTGCTTGCAGCCATTGGTGCTGAAAACAGTGCTGGCATCTGCATGCACAAGAGATTTGCTGTTTATTTTCTCATGTATGCAAACCAAAGGGAATCACTCCTTGCAGGACAAACATAAACATGGCAAGTAGATCCCTTCATCCCCTTGTTTAATTATTTCACTGCCGGCAAAAAACTGAATGTCTCTTGCTGGCACCACTTTGTAACCATGTTCCTTGGTGGATGGCGCCCTTTCAGTCTTTGGCATTGACATCTTGAATTAACAAAGATTTCAGAAGCACAGTCAGCATCAACTGGTACCACACTTGGCTTTCATGGTCAAACTGTACCCTGAATAGGCCACTTTATATTTTGGGAATTGTGGCAATGTGTTAAGGTGTGTTAACTAGGAGAGCAATTGCAAGCTCCAGAGTAACTTTTTGGAGGCAGGACGAATGCATGTTTAATCCACAATTTGCCATTTTTGCAAAGTTTTCTTATTGTGTGCATTTATTGTTTGCCAGTGTTGTGAGCCAGCTGGAAGGGTGTGAGGACCTGGACAGACGACTGGAGTTGGAGTTCATCATCCAGCAGCTGCTTCACCTCTTTGGCTGTATGGACCTCACTGATCAGGCTTGCAGGTGGGTCACATCAAAACTGCCAGTACCTCCCAGTGCATAACCAGACACTGGGCTGATGCATGCTGCAGTTGACGCACAGTCAAAACAAGGTCATCTGGCCAGCGTTGGCTGCAGTTAACCCGTTATCGATGTGCCAGAAGTTAGTCGGCCAGTGTCTGCTGCAATTTACCTGCCCACAGCTATTCAAGTGTCAGCTGTGGCTAATGTAATATTTTTTCTCACTGGGCTGGTAGCTAAAAGTTCAGTCTAATACTTTTGCAAACTGTCCATGGCAGCGCCAGAAAATTTGTGACTATTGGCTTTTTTTAAAAAAGAAAAAAGATGTTAGAAGAACACAACTTGAAAGTTCTGCATTGATTTATACGTCAGAATTACCAGATTCAGTTTGGAAACTGTTCACTTACAGGTGCATTTACTCCATGTGAAATTCACTGCCGAGGAAAAGTGAACACAGTCCAGCTGCAAGTGACATAGATCCTCTTGAGCCCATGCAGTTTGGGGGGGGGGGGGGGGGGGGGTGTATGATGCTCTATGCCTCTTGATGACACCACTTGTATCTGTGTTTCTTTGATAGCTGGGGATTCTTGACATTTAATTTATACTTTCTGTGTCCAGTGACGGGGTTAATTGATACTGGGGTATGTTTTTAATGTTTTGTCAATTTTTTACAAGTTGCTCAAGATGCTTCTTTATGGTGATTGGATACTGTAGACGGTAGTGTTTGTACATTATTGGGTTTTACCAATGCAGGAAACAGACCGAAAAGCTGCTACACAAAATGTTGCTTTCTGGACACGTCAGTTACTCGCTGGTGTCACACCTCATGCCCTGCCTGCGTTCCCTTCACACCTCCACCGATGCTCTCGTTACTTACCTGGCAGAGACTGTGGCTGACATCCGACAGCCCATCACCACCGTGCAGGCGAGCAAGAGTGCTGAGGAGAGGAGAAAGATTGATGTGCAGGTCTGCTTTTGGTGCAGTCAGTACATTAACCCTTTTGTTCATGCGGCCGGAAGTACTGTAAAAGTGTAAACAGTGCTGGTGGCAGCCTGCTCAAGGCAGGGATTAGGTTGAGTTTTGCAGTCAATAAGTCATATGACCGGAGGAAGATAAAATCAATAGGTCATTTTGAAAATCAGTAAGTCAACAAAAAAAATCACGTTTTATGAGTATCGCAGCCCCGCAAAGACATGTTTTTTTGTTTTCCAAATCAAGGAAAGAAAACGGAAAAGGCTCACTCAGTCTCAGAGCTGAATAATTGAATTATTTATTAATTTATGTTATTGATTTGACTTGTTCTTTTTTCTTATTTTAACAGATAAGCCTAGGCCTAAAATAATTATTAATAACAAATAATTTAAAAAAATCATAGAAAAAAAAAAGAATCAAAGAGAACACTTACCGATGCCAAGGCCGAAACTCGTTTAGCCAAGCTTGGCGAAACTTGCCACCTAGTGGCACATCTGACCCACTCAAGTGACTGCCGCTGGCATTCACTCGTTCTAGATCTTTTGAGTCATCACCTACCCCTACGGCACTAGTACTTGGATCACAGAGTTGACCAAGTGGCCGTGGCACATAACTCAATGTTCGTTGCCCTTTTTCGACTTTCAGAACTTTTTTGGGTGGCATTTTCGATTTTGAAATGTTAGGAAAAAAACGGATGTTGTCGACTTAGTCAAAAGTAGTGTACAACAAACAAAGAGAATACACTTGCACAACGAACACCCTCTTTCAACGAACTAATTTCATCCTCCCCACAGCCGCACGCTCGGTCACCGCTGTAGCCTGCGAGCCACCAATCATAATCGAGAAAAGGTTGAAATTGATTGGGTGCTTGCAAAGCGAAGCGCAGCCGCTGCGTCTGCTGAACGGGCTACTGTCAAGTTATCAACTGCGATGTAGGCCTACAGTGCTCTAGAGCATCAGCTAGCTGGCCATTGCTCCTCTCTCTCTCTCTCTCTCTCTCTCATACACGCCAACTAACTCGGCGCGGGTCTCAGTGACTGTCTAAAAAATGAATAAGTCATATGACCGACTCGCTGACAGAGCAATGCGTCATTTCAGATTTGTACGCATCAATGACATGCGACCGATGAGAATCATATACGCTGCTCAAGGGGATTAGAATAGAATATTTTCTTAAATATGCAGCTTGGCTGGGTGGTGTAGTAAGAATGTTGATGCTTTTACATTGTTGGCTCATGTGCGAAGCAAAAGTGAGTATGTTTTGGGCCAGTGGTCGGCCGTCCTTCTGTCGGTGTCCGGTGTCCGTGGTAAACTTTAATGTTGGCATTTTCTCAGAGACTATTCAAGCCACAGTCTTCAAACTTGGCCAAAGGATACTTTGTGGCAAGACCTTTCTAAACATACCAATTTGAGTGACCTCTCACAAAGGTCAAGGTCACAGGGGATGAGGAAATATCTAAAAAATAGCTATATTTTGACATAATTTATTTTTCTCAAATACTATTCACAACGTCAAAACCAAACTTGGTACAAAGGTACCTGATACTAATTTGGTTGATTCCCCAGAAAGGTCAAGGGTCACAAGAGCTGAGGAAATAGGTAAAAAATAGCCATATTTTGACAAAAGATGTTTTTTTGCTCACAACTTCAAACCCATTCCTTCCGGGCATCTACTGAAATAACAACCAAAACATAAAATTTACCAGCATTGGCTTTCAATGCTTTAATTTTATCATCCTCCATATTCATGTAGTACAAAGATCCGTATTTACCCCTGGGAATCTTAGCCACTGCCAAACCTATCAAACTAGCCAACTCTTTATACTTTATAGTTGTTTTGTCCCGACTAAGGATTGTTGATGCCATATATATCTGAGATTTTCTCTTTCCTTTCTTCTGTCAAAGACACAGTCATGTGTCTTGAGTTTATCTCAAACCCCAGATAAGAAATAGACTGTGTTGGCACACAGACTGATTTATCGTGATGTAGAACAAACCCCAGTTTTTGCAAACAAGTCATGGTTTGCTCAACATTATGTGCACACTCTTCTTGGGAATCTCCCAACAAAAGGGAGTCATCATTGAACCTGTTGATAGAACCCCAAGTCTATGCAAATGTGCAAACAGGCTTTAACAATTTTGTTAACAGTCTTGGACAACAAGCTAAACCATTGAAAAAATCTGTAAATCTATACCACTGGCCTTTCCCCATGAACTTTAAGGAATTTTGAGATTTCTCATCAACATGTACAGAATAGTAGGTGTCTTTTAAATCAAGAGAAGCAAACCAGCAATTTTTTCTGACCAGAGTAATGGTGTTTTGAAGCGTCCCCATTTTTAAATGATGATATTCAACATCTTAATTCAGCTTTTTCACTGCAGTTTGAGAAACATTTTCAACTTTTTATTTTTCTTTGGGCATACAAAAAAACGCCGATACATACTCTCCTTCCAATTTGTTAGAAAGTACAATAACTCCTTTTCCTAACAACTCTTGTATTTCTAATTCTATAGCCTGTGTTCGCTCGTCTGTGAAATGAAGCTCAGGGAATGGTTTATCTTGCTGTGGGAGTTCTGAAAACTTTATCACTGCTCCTTAAACTAATCTAAGGATGTCTTTATCAGTTGTGAGTTCTTTTCACTGATCTAAGTGCAACCTTATTTGTCCGGCTTTAAATTTGTTTGCCTCTTCGTGCAAAGATGCTTTTGTAGATTCAATGACTGAGAGAACCTTCTCACCGTAATCTCCCCTGGTATCGGAACAGCTGAAACATTGGGCGCTTCGTTTACTTTCAGTACCCCTGTCGGCATCCCTTCTAGGAAAGGAACGGCCGACGAAAGCCCCGATTTTCTTGTCCTATAAAAGCACTGGAAGAAGCCGGCATTCCACATCTGTAGGGTTTTAAACGGTGGGCATTCTTGTTCGCATTCAGATATTGTTCTCTCACTGACCTCATTAATTTTTGCCCCCATCTTCACCAAAACTTTTCTGAATCCGACCTTTTAACTTTTGTAACATCCATTCCCTGAATGTCTTTCGGCAGCGAATTGTGCATTTGGTACCTTGTTCGAATGAAAACTTCCTGTTGCGCGTTTCCAAGAAGTGCGAAGAGGTTCCAACACTGAATTCCGAGGTTTGCATTGGTTGCTTGAACCACATGCTTATTATGCACATTACTGGACTCTTTAGCTGTCCGCGTAGCGAATTCATGTAAATTCACTGACACTTTCACCACTGCAGCCGCAGCTTGTGCAATTTGCAATTGCACATTAGATCCGCCCTTTTTCCTTGCGCATTTAATTTGTCTCAGACTGCTTCATTGAGTGTGGGTAGTGCCAGTATTTTACAATTTTCAGGAATGGGGTACTTCTTGAGAGTTCTGACAGTGATGCATCCTGCATTCATTTCAGCTTCCCCACAAGGAAGTCAAGCAAAGAATTTTCCTCCTGGGATTCTTCATCTGCCCCTGGCAGTGTGACAGTAAAGTTCAGATCATCACTCACAGAGCTGGCCTCCGGCTCGATCTGACTGGGATCCCTAATCCCTGCCATCGTAGCATCACCACGCTCGCTGTCACTTTCAAAATCTACTTCACCCTGTGAAGTGTCAAAACTGTCTTGCCGCTGACCTCGAAAGTCTGCTTTTGATATCTTACATGCAAGCCATAATGTCTTCAGTGTGATGCTCTCTTTACTAGTCAGTTTTGTTTTACTAGTTCCTGCCGCAGGGTCCGCCATAAATATGCCGCAGAAACCTAGACCGAGAAGCGTAAACTAAAAACAGTTCTTAAAACCCTATCTCTGGAGTTAAGAGCAATATCCTGAAAGAAAAGAAAAGGTTGTATCCTACCTCAGTGTATCACCAGAAAATCTGAGGCAAATCCCATCAATGATCAAAGGAAAAACCACAAAAAAATTCTGGATCTTGAGTAGCACATAGTGTGTACCGTACTACGACCACGTTCCCAAAAAGTGAACCAGTGCGCATGCGTGACCTCTTCTTCATTTGACCAACTGTTCCGCCAGTTTGAGGTTGAATTATGTAAATCGGTCATACACTTGAGCCATAATGGCTTTGCCTTTCTTGTTTTCTGTTTTGCAATAAACAGCCATTCATACTCATTCACAGTCACACTTAACCCGTATCATTCTGATACACCCATTGCTTGAAATAAAATTGACTGATAGTTCAAGGGTAGCATCAGAATAGCTTGGCGCCTCAGGCGTCAAGCTATTCTGGCACCGCCCTTGAACTAAAACAGTTGATCTATCTCCTAATCTGTGATGTAGCCTTCATGACACAGGACAGTAAGAAAATTTTACAAAATCAGCTTCAGGATGTAATGGGTTAAAATAACTAGAGATTAGATAATTAGGGGTGTTTATACAGACTTTGTTCCAACTGTGGAAGATGGCTCAGTCATGATAGTTAACCCTTATCATTCGGAATACACCAGTGTGTGAAATAAGTTTGACTAAAATAGTTCAAGGGTAGTGCCAGTATAGCTTAGCACCTCTAGGCGCCAAGCTATTCTGGCACCACCCTTGAACTAAAGCCACTGGTCTGTATACTTAACTGTAAGTACTATAATGTAGCTTGCATATCGCAGTGTACAAATTTGAAGCTTTTAGCCTCAGTTTGATATGGGTTAAGAGAAATGCTGGTTTATTATAAGCAGGGCTGGTGGTTTTATCAACTGGGCTAGGGGATTTTTTTCCCTCTTTTTTTGTTTGGTCAGTTCCTAGCCCTGATCCCCCCCACCCGGGTCTGCCCTGGGGGACTTGGGTGGGGTTAACTACTTTTTAGTTCCCAGGGTCACCTTGGTCAGCCCCACAGGGTGGGTTTTCCCCTCTATTCTGCTTTTGGGGCATGTGTTTCTGTCTACCCTTGGTCCATTCACCTGTATTTTCCATTTTAAAACTCTCCCTACTGTCTGCGCAGACTGTAGCTCTTGATATTGGATGTGTGTTGCTAATGGTCTTAGGTTTATTTAGCGTATTAGACCGGCTGGCAACATACATTCAATATTCTGTTTAGTTTTTTTTTCACAAGCAGTGCAGGCATGTCCTGAGAAAGTCTTGTTGCTGTCGGAACATTAAGCAATGTACAACCAACCAACCAACCTAGCCCTGATCATTATTACTATTGTTGCTGGTCATCAAACAGCACAATATCTGTGATTTTAGGCTTCACAGGTGCAAATTATGCAAACATAAGGTAAAAAAATCACATACTAACACACACACATTACTCCACTTTCAGATCGCCAAGGTGCGGGTACAACTGAACCAGTTACGTGAAGACCTTGAGGACTCCGTGAAAAACCAAGATTTTCAGCGTGCAGTCCAAATCAAAGACTCCATCCACAATCTGGAGATGGAGAGATCATCCTTGCTGGAGGACACGGAGCCCACTGTAGAGGAGATACGGACAGAAAAGGTGACGATGATATGCCAGGAGAATAATTTGTTTCTGTGCCTGGATTCTGTGAACTGCAAGAGTACAATAAGCAGGACAGTCTGTGAAGTGTGAAATCAAAGCATCATGGGTGACAGTCTTCAGTTCTTGAGACTGATTCAGCTGTTTCAGAATTTAAGCTTTTTGGTTCAGACAGTCATTCATTCAACCTGTTTCTTTTGCAAGAGTCATAGATTCTTATGACCTCCTGCATTCTCAGGATCTGTCTCTTGCTGGCCGTGGATCAGCTACAGTTACAATTTACATAGATCTGCAGATTTAGTTACTCATCTGTGCCTTACAAGTATGCTGAAATACTGACAGTCACTGCCTCATGTTGTGTAGACCGTTTTCTGTCATTTCAATTTTTTTCAGAGTCGCCCATGGAGGATATACCAAGAATGACAGTTGTTATGGCACAAAGGTAGTGCTTGAATACCTCTGTGTCACTGCTGTAATAGTAGCACCCGATTAACCCTTTGGCTGTCAATAGTGCTTTACAAAAAATCACCTGAACTAAAAGTGCTACAACAGTCAAAGAATTAACTTGGCTCCTGAAGTACCGGTAGCATTTTAAACAGTGTCACTTAGAGTTCTACCAACTCACTGGAGCCATGGATGGCTGCTCCTTCTGTCTTAATTGTAGTTTGGTCAACATAGTCCGTCACGACCCCGCTTCTGGGGCGCGAACTAAGAGCCCTGACACTCGAGACACACCCAACCCACACTAACACAAACACCAGAGGAACAATGATGACGACATTTATTACATGTAACCCTAACAACCAACTATTCTCACTCAATTTTAACCACGCACTCACACATCACATTCACACTCATACATGTCCAAACTCGCCACCCCGAATACCCGTTACACAATACAAAATAACAAAATATATAATAAACTAAATGTCCCTAAAATACAAAAGGCTGAGAAAACTAATATATAACCAAATACCTCTAATAAAATACGAAAACAGATTTAATTAATAATAATAATAATAGGCGCTTTTTCTCAATTTTGGGGAAATCGACTCAAAGCGCCGCGCCTGAAACCCAACACACACACTCACGAAACAGACACGGATTTACGCCATTTAAGACAAACACAGTACAAGACAAACGAAGGGCCAGTCAGCTACTGAAGTTACAGAGATTTTTGATCGCTTGTATTTGAAATTTGTAAAGTGGCCTGAGACCGGTACCAAAGTGTGGGGGGTGGGGGGGGGGGGGGGTTAAACTAATATATAATGACTATCCTTAATAATACAACCGAAAATTCAAACTGAAAAGCTTAAATCAACAGCCACTGCATCCCGCTGGAAGCACAAGCGTCAGGTGCTAACGCCAACAGACCTACGCCTTTGCTCTCGCGAAGAGTCCCTTATAGCACATGGCTCCTTAAGTAACAGTACATCAAATAGCACAATATCGACTTTAACTGCCGTCTTTTACAACCCTTCACCTCTCCCCCGCAACAATTCAACCTCAACAGAATACATATTTACACGTCACCACATGACTCACTTCCGCTATTTACACTCCTCCGCTAAATAGTAAAATGGCCCTAGTCGTCTGCTCGGCGTTAAACCCCAATACTAATTCAGCGCTAACTACTCTAGAAACTAACCCATACAACAAACGGCATTCACTTCTACATTCTATTTTTACACTTGCCCCCCAATACACTAACTAAAATAATAACAGAACAAGCAAACACAAACCCCCCCTCACCCCCCCACCCGAGCAAATAGCCACTAAAGAGTTGTTGCGTGTACTTACTGCCATCCGTGAAGCCGCCCCGGCTAGAACGAAGACAAACAAGGACAAGACAAGCCAGGGGTTAAGTTGTCGCAGCAAATGGTGTGGCCTCCAGCAAATGGTGAACCACGCCTGTAAAACCACCCTAGGAGACTGTTGGGAAAAGCGACCGACTCGTTCGCTGGTGGAAATGCGACTGACTAGTAATTTCGTTATCGTACGTATTGCAAAAAGCGCTCAGTAAATCAAGCGATAATAATTCACGTGAAACAAGTACCAGCCGATAGACTGAGCAATCCCGTTTGTTACACCAACCTCCAAACTCTCGTACGGCAGCAAATACTCGTGTACAGACCAAATACTAGACACCCATGCTATCGCTACCCGGTGACTAACTAAACCCTGTCACCCCTCTAAACTTACTCCCCTACAAAAACAGACGAATAAAAAACGTGTCGTGACATAGTCCATGATGGTTCAGTGGGAGTGCCAGATTAGCTTGGTGCTTTCCATCGAATCTGACGTTATCTTTGTCATGGTTAAGCCGTTTCTTATTTTGGTTTTCAAAGGGTGAAAATATGATTTTGTGCCTATTCCATTTTATTTTACAGAATGACCCAGCGACAGTGCTGAAGTGCCTGACCATTATCTGTGAAATGCTGGAGACGCTGCCCCTGCAGACCCTGACGCCCACTCTGCAGATGCTGGTCGAGACGCAGGTAAGGGGTGAGCGCGGGTGGGTAGGTAAGAGGTAGCTGAGCTGTTACAGTTCTTGTTGTTTTGATGTTCACCACTAAGGATAAGGTCTTTGCCACGCTTGTTAAAAGAAATGACATGTAATGTTTTCTTTTCAGATTCTGCCAGGGATGGTTAGTGAGGAGGCAGTGGTGCGGAACCTGGCTGTAAGGGCCATTGGACTGTGCTGCCAACTGAAGCGTGACATCATCATGCATCATCTCCCAATCCTCATGCAGGTCAGAGGTCATAATCTGCTGCAAAAGTCAGCCTTGTTGCAAGAGGCATGGATCATTAGACATATATTCATATGAGCCCCTGCGTCTCCAAGGGTTGATGTGAATCTAGGCCTCTTGCTTCTCATGAGCCTCCGCAGGCTGCAGGACCACAGCTTGGCACAAGAGGATCTGTGTCTCATATTAGGACATTCACATGAATATTTATCTCACAACTATTTGCATTTCTTTCCATAATTGCTCCCAGTACTTATTCAAATAAGCTCGGTGCTCTTTTTTTCCACTTTTCTTTCCTTTTCTCTTCGTTTATGAAACTAGCAGCTAACAAGACCTGCAGCAAGCAATAAATGAATAATACTGTATTAGCTTGAAAATCTTTATTATGTTCTTAGTATCATGGGTGACAGTCTTCAGTCCTGGAGACTGATTCTGCTTTTTCAAAATCCCAGAAAGCTGAATTTCAGCTTTTTGGTTGACAAAGAACAGCCTGTCAGCCAGCCGGCTCCATCTGCAAGAGGCATAAATTCTCCACAGGGGCTTGTGAGAATTTATGTCTCTTGTTGACCATGGATCATAAGGCATAGTTAGTCTGTGGACCATTTTCAGTCAATTTGATATTTTGCACTGTCACTCATGGAACATGTATGGCTTATTTGTTTCTTCAAAAACATTACCGATGACATGACTACCAGGAGTGTCCACTCCTTGCTCAATTCTAGCCTAAGAACCCGTTGTGTAAACACAACCCGGGAGGCACTCGGGGAACCCCCAGAGGGACCGAGAGTTGTCTCCCGCTCCTACCCACCAGCCCTATTCACCTGTGAACTCCAGTCACGCTTCTTAGGCTCACGCGTTCAGACGTGTTGTCTCTAGCCTCTGGACTTAGAAGTTTTTCGACCGGGTCGGTCTGCTTTGCTTGCTTCGTCTTCGCCGGCCTGGGATTCTGCGCGTGCGACGTTGGTCGACTGCAGCTTCGGTCTTGTTCAAGGGTTCCCTCTCTGGCTTGCCGGTCGGGCTGCGGGTGTCATGGAGCTTTCTCCTTCTCGTACCTCTCCGACTGACAGGTAAGGTAGTTAGAGGGCCCTCGGCTGGTTGCCCGGGCGGGGCACAGGCACGAGCAGCTTGCTTTTTGCGTCGCTTCTCCCTCGGTTGGGGTTTTTGGACCTCTGTTTGGTGGCCTGATTAGCTGAAGAATGTTGGCGCCGGTTTTGGCGGGATTTCGCGCCATTACCAGATGCGAGCGGTGAGTCACGTTACTGTATCTCGGCCACACCTAACGTTTTTCGGCTTTCGGTTTAGACACCCCTCGTTATGACGAAGGCTTGGATACGCACCTGTCCCGGCAGGGTTTGTTTTCCCTCCGCCGTAGTTTTGATTAAATGTTGATGGCAGGTGAACGTACGTTGGTTAATCGGGTGCATAACACCACAGTAGCTTGGGGGCCTAAAGCTTAACGGGGTGATTGGTGGACGCTTGCCGAGTGCCTTCATGTTTTGTGTGTTGCAGTGGCTTACTGATGACATGCACAAAATGCGGAGGCTTCCAGTGGCCGTCGGATAAACATGCAGTCTGTCTCCCCTGCGCTGGGTGTGCGTCCGACCATACGTGTGACGTCTGTGCTACATGGCCGGAACTGCGGTGGTCTAATCTCTGGAACTTTTATAGGAGAGAGCCTTCTACCCTCGCGGGTACCTTGAAGATTTCTGAGACGCCTTCCGCTGTGCCCCCGGCACCGGACGTGCGAGACCAACGGGATCCGACGCAGATAACGCCACTGAGTAATCAAGGGACTAGTGCACGGAGTGGGAGTTCGACCGTCAAGACCGCCTCCGTTCGAGAGCGCGCCCGTACACATTTGGTGGAAAGAACCCGCCTCTCCCAAGAGCCTGGTTTGGTGGGACGCTCGTGGCGTCCCTCCTCCACCGTCGTTCCCCACTCGTCTCTGAGGAAGCCGCCGGGATCCCGCTGGAGGTCCCCTGGCCGGCCAGTAACCCGCCTCTCCCAAGAGCCTGGTTCAGAGAGACATCATTGCACTCGTCCGGAGCCTCCTGGTTGGGAAGAACGTAGGTACAGGGGTTCTGCTCGACGTTTCCGCTCTCCTTCGCACGATCGTAGGAGGAACTTCTCGCCTCATCGCTCGTCGCACCGGGACTCACTTCGCCGCAGACGGTTTTCACCTTCTTCGCATCCCCCCTCTCGGTTGGACCCCCGCTCGTCCCGTCCCTCTTCCCAGCGACCGGCCACTTCCCCCCCTCCTCGTACTGACCGCTCCGTTCCATCTCGTCGCAGCCGTTCTCCTCGTCGGGATCCGCCTTCGGCTCGCAGGAGGTCCTCTCCGCATCGTTCAGACTACCGCTCTCCACTGCGGAGGGAGTCTTCGTCCGCTGCGGTTCTCCGACGGGATTCCCGGCCTCGGAGCCCTCGTCGCCCTCTTCGGTCGCCGGTTTCCGGACAGCGGGACTTCGACACCCTCAGTTTGGCACCGGAGGATGCTTCGGACTGGTTACTTGGAGGTCTTAGCCGTTCTTCAGCTTCTCCCTCTTCGGCCTCCAGTGTGTCGGCTTCCGTCAGACAGGTCTCTTCTTCCCGGATGGACACGCGGCTGGCACTGGACGGAGCAGCCAAGCTGATCGCCGCCGCCTTACCGGAGGATGTTTGCCCAGCTTCACCTCCTGTGAAGAGGAAGATTTCCGCCTTCGTGGACGCGGATAGGACGGTTAAGAGGTTCAAGTCCCTCCCACAGCCGGCTAGTTTTTTGGATCTGCGGGACGCCTTCTCGTCTCACCTGCATGCGGAGACTCGGAACTCGGACTTCTTCGCGGACGGGAGATGGCCTTCCGCTCTGGACATCGCTTTTCAGCAGGACTGGTACGCCGGCCATTCGCAGTCGTTCCTCTGCCCGCTTCCTCCAGTGGATCCCGCCGCTCTGATGCAAGCCGGAGGGGCTTCTATGTTGAAACGGTCCTTCCCACGGGGACTGGATAGGGCGGCGTCGCTGGTCCGGAACACGCTCGCCTGCTCCGGTTTCTTGGACTTGCTGACTCAGGCTTTCATCCGACGTCTCGAGGAAGCTTGGCAACCTGCTTTGTCTCCCCTCCTGGGAGACCTACTACTCATGGCGGAGGCTGGGAACCGCGCTGCTTATCACTCATCGGTCAACGCGATGGCGGCTGCGGCTAACTGCGACCTCATGCGACGAGACGCCGTCCTACAAGCTTGCAGTGGTATGCCGGTCGACCTGAGTACTCAGCTACGTCGGGCCCCTCTGGGAGGGTCTCTGCTCTTCGGGGATACTTGGCAGACGGTGAAGGACTCCAACTCCGACCGTTGGCCTCGCAAGACTGTCAAGCAGCGCTTTCCTCCCGCCCGCACGGCCCTGGGGCGCTCCTTGCGGGCCCGGAAACGTGTCCCCGCGGACCCGTCTGCCCCACCACGAGCTGCGCCGCGCCGTCTTCCGTCGCCCTGGCCCAGCTAACGCCCCTGCCCCCGCCTGGCCCCGTCCCGCCCGTCGCCCTGGGCGCGGGCGGGCCACCTGACTTGTCCCCATTTCCGCCCCCGCCGACCGTCGTCGGGGCTCCAGTCGGCGGGAGGCTAGCACGATTCAGCGAGGAGTGGCGCTCGCTGTTTCGAGACGAGCCCTGGGTTTTGGACGTAGTCACCAGAGGATTACGGATCTCGTTCCGCTCTCCTCCGCCCTTGCGCTCCATTCCTCTTTGGACAGAGGTTCCGTCCGACGCCCTCAAGGCCGCCGCTCTGCGAGGAGAAGTCGCGGCTCTCCTTTCAAAGGAGGCCACAGAGATAGTGCAGCGTCCGGACTCGCCCGCCTTTTACAGCCGACTGTTTGTGGTCCCCAAACCCGGCGGCAAGTGGCGGCCAGTCATAGATCTGTCGGCGCTGAACGCCTTCATCGCGGCCCCTTCCTTTCGGATGGAGACGACCAGGGCTCTTCGTGCGGCGGTGCAGCCCATGGACTACGCGGTCAGTTTAGACCTGTCCGACGCCTACCTACATGTCCCCATGCACGCTTCGGCCAGAAAGTACCTGCGCTTCGCGTTCGAAGGAGTGATTTACCAGTTTCGCGCCCTGCCGTTCGGTCTCAACCTCAGCCCCTGGGCCTTCACCCGCATCATGGATGCTGTAGTGGCCAAGGCGAGGCAGTCGTCGTCAAGTCCGACCTCGAATTATCTCGACGACCTTCTTTTGAGAAATCAGGAGGAGACCGCGCTGGCAGCGGACAGGGACGCTCTTTTACAGCTGCTTTACGGGTTGGGTTTCCTGGTCAACACCGGGAAGTCGGACTTCACTCCGGCGCGCCACTTCATCCATTTAGGCATGGAGTTTGTCACGGACCGCAACAGGGTACTTTTGCCAGAGAAACGGATTGTGAAGTTGTCCGCTCTCGCCGCGTTGATAGATCAGCAACAGGCAGCCCCCGCCAGGGTCTGGCTTCAGCTTCTGGGCCTGATCAACGCAGCGGCGGATCTTATCCCCCTCGGGCGTCTCTACTCCCGACCGCTACAACTTCATCTCCTACTGCTCTGGCGTCCCTCCTCGGGCGACTTGACCACGAACGTCCCCGTGTCCCCTTTGGTACGCCCCCACCTTTTACAGTGGACCGACAGAGCCTGGTTGGCTCTGGGGGTCCCCATTTCCTCCCCATCCCCGCACCTCTCCCTGTGTGTCGACGCGAGTCGGGCTGGTTGGGGAGCCCACCTGCTTCCTCAGTTCACCACGACGTCCGGCCTCTGGCCTCCGGAGTTCGCGGACAAACACAGCAACTGGTTGGAACTGCAAGCGGTGTGGCAGGCCATCATCGTTTGGGAAGAGCAGCTCAGACACCAGCATCTTCTCGTCCTTTCGGACAACTCGACAGTGGTAGCGTATATACAGAAGCAGGGAGGAACTCATTCACCCGATCTATGCATGCTACTCTTCCGATTGATGCGATGGTGCGAGGACCGCGATCTGACTCTCAGCGCTCGCCATATTCCCGGTCGCCTGAACGTCTTAGCGGACTCCCTTTCTCGCCGAGGACAGCTCATTCACACGGAATGGACGCTACGCCAGGACATTTTCCGGATGATTTGCTCTCACTGGGAGACCCCGATGGTGGACCTGTTCGCCACGAGGTGGAATCACCAGCTTCCCCTCTTCGTTTCCCCAGTACCGGATCCCCTGGCTTGGGCGGTCGACGCCTTATCCATCCCCTGGGACGGACTCATAGCGTACGCCTTTCCCCCGACAGTCCTTGTCCCCAAAGTCCTCCTAAAGCTGCGAGGAACCAATGCGATCCTGCTCCTGGTCGCCCCGTTCGCTTGGACTCGTTCCTGGTCCACCGACCTGATCAGCCTCGCCACGCACCCTCCGCTACTGCTCCCCACGCCCCGCACTATGCTCAAGCAGCCACGCCAGGCACTGTTCCACCCCTGTCCGGAACGCTTACTGCTACACGCCTGGAGGCTGGGCGGCAAGCCCTCTCAGCTAGAGGTTTCTCGGGTGCTGCAGTGGAAGCGATCGCTACAGCTCGCAAGCCCTCGACTAGACGTATCTATGAGGGGAAATGGAGGGTACTCTGTACCTGGTGCAGCGACCGTCGTCTCTCCCCCACCGAACTGACAAACCCCCAACTTGCGGACTTCTTCCTCTGGCTCTTCGAAGACCAAGGACTGGCCCCTATTACCATTCGGGGATATCTCTCGATGATTGCCGACACCTACCGGCACCTCGGCCGCGCGGACCCCGGCGCGTGTAAGGACCTGGCAGATCTTATGTCACACTTCGGACTACAAAGGCCTGCCTCTCGCTCTCTTCTGCCCCGCTGGGATTTACCATGGGTTCTTACCTGGCTAAACTCACCACGTTTCGAACCACTACCGTTGGCCAGGCTTGCGGATGTGACGCGGAAGACCTGCTTCCTGCTGGCGCTCGCCACCGCGGCACGAGTAAGTGAGATACACGCTCTATCAGTCCGGCCTACATGCCTGCAATTTCGAGCTGACCACTCGGTCCAACTGGTGACCGACCCTGCCTTCATTGCCAAGACTAGGTCTCCACTGACGGCGCCACAGGTTATCACCTTACGACCGTTACGCGGGAAAGACTTCCCCAGTGAGACCAGGCAACAAGATCCTGTACGAGCCCTCAGAGTGTACTTGCGACGAACCAGAGCCGTCCGGAGGGGACGCTCTCGCCTCTTCCTTCCTTTAAAAACAGGAAGAAACGACATTACGGCACAGACAGTCTCTTCCTGGCTTCGCTGGGTGATTCGCTCAGCATATGTCGATCTCTCCCCTCAGGGAGCGAAGAGCCTAAAGATTCGGGCGCACGAAGTACGGGCCATGGCCACGAGCGTAGCCTTCGACAGGAACTGCGCTGTCAAGGACATCGTGGCTGCGGTGGGCTGGCGATCAGAATCTACTTTCGCCCGCTTCTATCTACGGGATCTGGCAGGGCAGCGAGACAACCTCGCCTTGGTGGGGGACGTCACGGCGGCACAACACTCCCTCCCGGCGCCACAGGCGCCGTAGGTATGCACCTATTAGGGAGTGCAGTGTCGGAAGAGAGGAGGGGGCCATGAGCCTAGAGAGAACCATCTGGGGGTGCGGCACCCTCCTCCTGTTCGGCATTCTCCTGGTAGTCATGTCATCGGTAATGTTTTTGAAGAAACAAATTCATTTTTCTTTAAAAGGTATTTTTTCGAAAAATACTTACCGATGACATGACTCGAAGGACCCTCCCACCTGCCCCGCTTGCCGCTGGTGAGCCTAATTTCGTGACTGGAGTTCACAGGTGAATAGGGCTGGTGGGTAGGAGCGGGAGACAACTCTCGGTCCCTCTGGGGGTTCCCCGAGTGCCTCCCGGGTTGTGTTTACACAACGGGTTCTTAGGCTAGAATTGAGCAAGGAGTGGACACTCCTGGTAGTCATGTCATCGGTAAGTATTTTTCGAAAAAATACCTTTTAAAGAAAAATGAATTTTTTACAATAAATTGAATAATGCTGCGCAAAATGGCTAACTTATGAAGTATGAATGTCGTAAAATGACCTTCCTGCTCTTCTGCTCCTTGTTACGAAGGAGAGTTCTGCTAAAACGATCCAGGGGCAATAGAAAACGACTGTTGCTTGTACCTATCGTGGATTGTGAGTTAGTTGAGGTAAAACAGCATTGAGAACCCACTGTATCAGCAAAATATTAGCAATCAGAGCCCATCATGGAGCTGATTGCTTTTTGGTGCAGTCAGTACGTTATCCTGCTTGTATGGCAAATACTATCCATCTGCAAGAGACATAAATACACATGAACCCCAGCTGTCGCGGGGGCTCTTGAGGATTTATGTCTGTTGTTAGTGTTGTTTGTGCCTGCTGTTGGTCCCATTTCATTTTTGTTCTGCATGTGAACGTCAGTCATTGTGCAGTGGTTTCAGACGCGAAATTCACGTCCACAGGCAGTCTAGGGGACAGTTAGAACACTGCTCATGGCTGCTTGTTACGATTGTGGTTGTGTTATCCTGTAAGAGCGTGCGTGTGTTGATCGTAGGTAACGATCCGATGTTTATTTGAGCTATCTTGGTTACGATTTACGTGTCTTTTTAGTAAGATTTTCTTTTGTAAGTGAGTAGAGCCGATTTCGTTTTGTTAAGTTTAGTCCGGAACGTTCTAGGAAGGTCGCACTGTCTAGTGGCCTCGTAAGTGTCACGTCGGTTAGTTGGCATCGCAACATTTTTCGCTACTTTTTGTTTTCCTGTGCGCGTGAACTGAGCAGCCTTGTTTTGTTTTGGGAATGTTCTCGTACTTTTTGAGCTGCCAGGTGATAGGGTTACCATACTTTTATGTGTCTTTATTATACGCTAGAATTTAGAGCTGAAGTGAGCCACCGAGTTTTTGTAGCCTGTTATAGTTTTTTTCTGGAAAGTTCATGTTAATGAGTTTCGGCTGCGTGTTTCGTTCTGATTGGTTGAGTTGTATGATTTCCATAGAAGATTCTAGATTTTCGTAGTATTTATAAGGAGGGCGCTGGGAAAGCCCGGTCGTACATTGTCTTGCTTTGTCAGTTGTAGAGACACGTAGTTTATTGCGAGAGACGCTGTGTATGAGAAACTTTGAGTCGTAGTGTGAACATAGCAGAAGAGACTTTGTATCAGTAGTTTGTGCATTTGAAAGTGCATTACTGTGTGGATATCGCATCGCTGAATTAAATATTGTTGGAACTGTTACTCCAGCATTGTCTGCATCTTTAAGCCACGTGTGACGGATTGCAGCTGAACGAGGTTTATTTTAAAGAACTCTACGTGTGTGTGTCTGGTGTGTTTATCATACTTCGACTACAACTCCACCACACTGCTAAATTAATAAATAATTTTCACATCTCTCACAAGGCCTCACAAGTGGATGTGGAGTGTGTCCGCATCACTGCCATCAAGTCCCTCTTTGATCTGGTCCACATTTACGGACTGGGTGCCTTTGTGGACTCTGCACCTGAAAAAGAAGGAGAGATGGATGAGGAGAATGGGGTGGATGGCAGCCAAGACCTGATGGAGAACAGCGATGAGACACTTGAGGAGGGGGTCATCCGGAGAGAGAGTGATGGGGGTCAGTCGGAGAGTGATCAGAAAGGTTGGAGCAAAACTGCCTCTAATATGATTGCAATCCTCAGCTCTTTGCTCGACTCAGAGGTAGGTCATGTTTTTACACTTATAAACTTACGTTGAGTTTAACTTACGTTGAGTATAAACTTACATTTAGTTGCACATATGTTGTTAATCTGTGCTCTGTAGTGCTGTGTTAAAAGCTGTGGTTGTAATACTTCAGTATCAGTAACTTGAGTAAGAAAAAATTCACATCATCAAATCAGATATAATTAAAAGTAATAAGAGTTGTTTGTTTTTTTCAAAATACATTACCGATTGCATTACTATGTGGAATACACTCTATGCCTAACAATTTCAGCCCAAAGTTGTGTCCTCTACACAACCGGGGAGGAGACACCGGGGATCCACGTACAGGAGCCCGGGTAGCCTCCCCCTATCACCCTATCCCGGCATGCGCGGGGCGACAGTTCACTAGTTTGCACTCTTAGCTCGACCGGTACGGTCGGGTGTTAGCCTTGCTCCGTGTGACGAACTTTGGCCTTGTTTCTGTGTTTTGACCGGTGTCTTCTTTCTTCGTTGAAAAACTTCAGTGCAAAGATAAATAGCCTGGCTTTGCCGAGTGGACTAGGGCCTAGTGCTCTGCTTGCATTTTACAGATCCTGAATTGTGTTCAGTGAATTCATCTTGGACTTCGGGCCGACCGGTTTGCCGGGAGGTGGCCTTTTTTGCTGCGGCTAGTAACTGTGGCTCTCTCGCAGCCGGTCGCCCCTCCATGTGGTTTCACGTGATAGAGGGGCTGTCGACTTAGATCCTGACATTCTCAGTTTACATCCAGCGGACTCGGCTTCGGCTCTTTCGGGGGATTCGCCTTACGACTCCCCCGCCCCTGATGGTTCGCAGGTCTCCGCTTCTGGTGAAGACATCCCTCCGATTGACATGCTCCGGTCCCTGGGAGAGGCCTCCCGTCTAATCTACTCCATCATGTCGCCTGACTTCTGTCCGCCTTCGCCCTCCGCGAAGAGACAAGCTTCGGCCATGGTGGACGCGCTTAGGCCTTCTAAGTGCCGCAAGTCTCTTCCTCAGCCATCCAGCTTCCGGGACCTAGCAGACGCGTTTTCGTCTCAGCTTCGTCAAGACTCATTCGGCGACAACGCTTTTTTCTCCGGTTCTCGATGGCCGGCGGGTATCAACATGAGTTTCCGTCAGGCCTGGTACGCTGCGCACTCCCAAGCCTTCGCCATTCCTCTGCCTACAGTGGACGCAGCTGCCATCAACCAGGCGGGCGGTTGCAGGATTGTCTTGAACTCTTGGCCTCGCCCACTAGACAGGATCGCTTCTTTGGTACGAAACTTCCTGGCTTGTTCCGGCTTCCTGGAGTTAGCGACACAGGCTGTTCTGCGCTGTCTGGAAGACACTTGGGACCTGGAGTCCTCCTCCCTGCTTCACGACGTCCAATCCATCCTGATCGCGGCTAACTGGGCCGCCTACCATTCCTCGACTAATGCCATGGTGGTGGTGGCCAATTGTGACCTCTGGCGGTGGGACAATCTGCTGCGTCTCTGTTCGGATCTCCCCAAGTCGGTGAAGACTCAGCTCCGCCAGGCTCCACTCGGAGGTTCGCAACTGTTTGGAGAAACTTGGCAGAACATGAAGGATGCCTCTAAGGACCTGTGGCCCCGTCTGTCCTCTAACCCCTCGTCGTCTCGACTTCGCGCTAACCGCTCGCCCGGGGGTCGTGCCCTGCGGTTGCCCAGACCCTCTTCACTTCCAGCTGGCGGTGCCCGCGGTAGAGCTCGCCCCCGTCAAGCCCCGCAATCCTTCCCCGCCTCCCGTCCCACCTGGTCCCGCGGCGCCTGTAAGTCGGGGCGCGGTCGGGCCCGATGACTTGCCCTACGCTCTGCCCCCGCTGACTGCTTTGGGGTCGCCAGTCGGTGGGCAGCTGGCCCTGTACAGCGACCAGTGGAGTGCGCTGTTCCCGGAAGATCCATGGATCATCTCGACCGTTTCCACAGGCCTGCAGCTGTCCTAACAGTCCCCTCCATCTTTGCGCAGGTCCCCCGTGTGGACCCAAGCTCCAAGCGATCGGCTCAAAGAAGAAGCTCTGCGCGGAAAAGTTTTAGCCTTGCTCAGCAAAGCGGCGACGGAAGTGGTCTCTCGTCAAGATACGCCGGTGTTCTACAGCTGTCTGTCGTCCCCAAGCCAGGGGGCAACTGGCGTCCGGTCATCGACCTTTCGGCGCTAAACAAGTACATTTCGGCACCCCACTTTCGGATGGAGACAGCCAGGATTCTCCGAGCGGCCGTCTGGCCGATGGACTTCGCAGTCAGTCTCGATCTTTCCAACGCTTATCTTCATGTGCCGATTCACCCGTCCTCTCGCCGCTATCTTCGTTTCGCTTTCGACGGGATAGTATATCAGTTCGGCCTCAACATAAGTCCTTGGGGTTTCACGAGGCTCCTCGACGCGGTGATGGCCAACTTCCGCCAGCGTTCGCTGAGTCCGGCCTCCAACTATTTGGACGATTTGCTGCTGCGCAACATGATCGCCTCGACCCTCGTAGTCGACAGAGACGCCCTGCTTTCTCTCCTTCACCGCCTCGGGTTCTTGGTCAACCCGGGCAAGTCGGACCTCACCCCCTCGCGCCGATTCCTGCACTTAGGGATGGAATTCCTGACCAACCTCAACCTGGTCTGCCTACCTTTGGCTCGGTGGCAGAAGATCGCCAACCTCGCTCGTCAGATGGTGCGCGGGGTCTCCTTCGTGGCCAGGGTCTGGCTTCAGCTCCTGGGTCTTCTCAGCTCCGCAGCGGACTTGTTGCCCCTCGGCAGGCTCTACTCTCGGCCTCTGCAACTACACTTCCTCCTTCACTGATGCCCTTCGACTGGCGTCCTGACGGATTCGGTTCCGGTTATCCCGCTGGTCCTCCCACACTTGCAGAGGTGGGCGGATCTAGTGTGGCTGGCGACGGGCGTGGCCCTGCACACCCCTTCGCCCCCTTGGTCACTCTGCACCGATGCGAGCCTTTCCGGTTGGGGGGGCTCACCTGTTACCGGACTTTGTCTCGGACTCGGGCATTTGGCCTCGAACCTTCACGGACAAACACATCAACTGGCTGGAGTTGAAGGCGATTGGAATGGCCCTCAACACCTGGCAGGAGATGCTGATCAATCAGGAGGTCCTCGTTCTTTCGGACAACTCGACGGTGGTGGCCTATATCCAGAACCAGGGTGGCACTCGCTCGCCCTCCCTGTGCATTCTCCTTTACCATCTACTCCTCTGGTGCAGGGATCGGGGCATTGCCCTTCGGGCCCGCCACATCCCGGGCCACCTGAACGGGATAGCAGACGCTCTTTCCCGCCGAGGACAGCTTCTCCACACCGAGTGGACCCTACGCCCGGACATCTTTAGACTGATCTGCTCACGGTGGGAGACGCCGCTGGTCGACCTGTTTGCCACCAGATGGAACAACCAGCTTCCGGTTTACGTCTCCCCAGTCCCGGACCCCCTCGTTTGGGCAGTGGACGCACTCTCCATCCCCTGGGACGGTCTGATCCTTATGCTTACCCTCCGTCTGTGTTGGTGCCGAAGATCCTGCGGAAGCTCCTGGAATGCTCAGAAATTCTCTTCCTGGTGGCCCCCTTCAATTGGAACAAGAGCTGGACTATGGACCTGCTCGCGCTAGCTACGGCTGCGCCCCTGGAGCTCCCCTCCCCGCCCACGATGCTCAAGCAGCCCTGCCAGGCTCTCTTCCACCCGTGCCCGGAGCGCCTCCGCCTTCACGCCTGGAGGTTGTCCGGCAAGCCCTCGCCGCTAGAGGTTTCTTGGATGCGGCAGTGGCGGCGATTGCAGGAGCCCGCAGACTGTCCACCAGAAATGTGTACGAAGGCAAGTGGAGGGTGTTCCAGTCGTTGTGCTCCGCCCACCGGCTCCCCTCCACGAATCGAACGATCCCCCAACTGGCGAATTTTTTCCTCTGGCTCTTCGAAGATCAAGGCCTAGCTCCCATCACCATCAAGGGCTATCGTTCCATGATCGCAGACACTTACCGCCACCTCGGCCTCCCGGATCCGGGTACTTGCAAAGACCTTACGGACCTGTTGGCTCATTTTGACCTCCGACGACCGGTCTCCCGTTCTCTCATACCTCGGTGGGACCTCGCCTGGGTACTGACGTGGCTAAATACGGACCGCTTCGAACCCCTGCCCTTGGCATGCTTCGCCGACCTGACCCGGAAAACGGTTTTCCTCCTGGCTCTTGCCACGGCTTCTTGCGTGAGCGAACTTCACGCACTTTCGGTATGCCCCGCGCGCTTGCAGTTTCGAGCGGATGGCTCAGCACAGCTACTCACTGACCCGTCCTTTCTAGCAAAGAACCGGCTTCCATCGACCACGCCCCAGATACTGACCGTGCATCCGCTCAGAGGAACGGACCAATCCCGCGCCGCACGTCAACAGGACCCGGTCCGGGCACTGAAGATTTACCTGCGTCGCTCTAAGCCCCGCCGGCTCGGGCGCTCCCGCCTCTTCCTACCGCTGGCTCCAGGCAGGCCGGATATTTCGGCCCAGACAGTTTCGTCCGGGCTGCGGTGGGTGATTCGGTCGCCATACCAGGACCTCTCCCCTGATGGGGATAGACTTCTGCAGATCCGGGCGCATGAGGTTCGAGCAGTGGCCACCAGCGTGGCTCTTGAACGCAACTGCTCGTTTAAAGACATTGTTACGGCGGTAGGCTGGCGGACAGACTCCACCTTCGTCCGCTTCTACCTTCGAGACCTATCCGGCCAGCGTGACTCCCTGGCCATGGTGGGTAACATCTCCGCGGCCCAGCACTCCCTCCACACACCGCTGGCGCCGTAGGTAAGTCTTAGCTGAAATCGTCGGGAGTGCTCCTTAGTGGGCCTGTGGGGGGCGTTATGTTCGGGGGGGTTTTGTGTCGGCACCCACCTCCTCTTTGCCATTCTTCCACATAGTAATGCCATTGTCACGACATGTATTTTTATCGTCTAATTTTGTAGGGGAGTAGGTTTAGAGGGGCGACAGGATTTAGTTAGTCACCGGGTAATGATAGCGTAGGTATGTAGTAGTTGACCTGTTACACGTGTATTTGCTGCCGTGTGAGAGTTTGGTGGTCAGTGTAAAGCACGTGGCCGCCCTGTCTGAACGCCATCGGGTGGTATCTATTTCACGTGTTGCTACATCACATGATGTAGTGAGCGATTTTTCGCTAACCTAACGGTCTCTAAATTACTAGTCAGTCGCATTCCACCAGCGAACGAAAGCAGTCGTCTTTTCAACGTAGTCTCTGAGGAGGGTTTGTGCGGGCGTGGTTTTCCATTAGCCGCCGCCTCAAGTAGCTGTGGCGTCCCACCTGTGGCGTCCCTGCCAGACGGCCCTGGTTGAGCCCAGGAGTCGGTGTTCTGAGAAGAGAATAAGAGCTGCGACGACTTTACTCCTGGCTTGTCTTGTCTTGTTTGTCTTCGTCCTAGCCGGGGCGTCTTCACGGATGACATGCATCTTTAAATCCAAAGAACTAACCGGCTAGTCTGCCACCATGTGCTGTGGTACTGCGTGGAAGCTGACTGTGTCACTCCGCCTTGTGTGCTACAACACCGGACCTGGGTGCCTTCGCGAGTGTCGCGGCACGCCTCGTATTTAGTCAGGTCGGGTCGTCCCATATAGTTCTTTCTAACCTGTTTACGTGAAGTTTTGTATAATTATAATGTTGTAAAGAACGTTAGTATATTTCATCTCCTTGTAGCGACTGTATTGCGAGAGGAGCTTTGTTACAGTGACATTTTGAGTTATTATATTGTTTAAAGTAGCCTGTGTTACGGAAGACCTTATCGCGGAAGCAAGAGCGTCGAGTTGAGCTGCGCTCAACGGTTGTGCTTCCGGCGAGAAGGTCCCGTGACGTGAAATATATTTATTCAACTTTCAGTTATATTAAGTTACGTGATATTGTTTAGTCTCCATTTGCATATGCGATATTGTTTAGTCTCCATGTGCTTATGTGATATTGTTCTGAGACGTGCTAGTTAAAGGAGCCTTGTGTATTCTGAGAAGGGCTAGGTAAAAGAGCCTTGTGCTGGTAATGCCTAGTTTGCTAGGACATTAGTTTAACTCGAACTTGGCGTTCGTACTCCCGCTGAGGAGGGATAGTAGCTTTCGTACATTACAATCTTCATTTTTCTCGATCTTTATTTGAGTTGGTAAGCGAGCGTATTTGGTTCATTTAGTTATTGTGCTATGTGAACTATTGTATTACTTAACCCATATCATTCGGAATACACCAGTGTGTGAAATAAGTTTTGACTATAATAGTTCAAGGGTAGTGCCAGAATAGCTTGGCGCCTCTAGGTGCCAAGCTATTCTGGCACTACCCTTGAACTAAAGCCATTGGTCTATATCCTTATCTGTAAGTACTATAATGTAGCTTGCATATGGCAGTGCACAAATTTGAAGCTTTTAGCCTCAGTAGGATATGGGTTAAGGAGCCACGTGCTGTGATAGACTCTCCGCGGAAGCAAAGGCGTTGGTACAACCGGCGTTAGCGCATGACGCTTGTGCTTCCGGCGGGGTGTACGGGTTAAGCTTTTCAATCTGTTATATTTAGGATAGTAGTTTTATTTATATATTGTTCGTTTGTATTTTATTAAGGATATTATATATTAGTTTCCTCAGCCTGTTGTATTAGGAATATTTAGTTTATTTATCCGTTTGGTATTGTGTATTAAGGGTATTTAGTTTGGAGAGTTTGGGCGTGTGTGAGTGTGAATGTGTATTAAGGGTATTTAGTTTGGAGAGTTTGGGCGTGTGTGAGTGTGAATGTGAGGTGTGAATGCATGGTTAGGACTGCGTGAGAATAGTTAGTTTTT
Organism: Semisulcospira habei; assembly: GCA_036245525.1. Taxonomy (NCBI): domain Eukaryota; kingdom Metazoa; phylum Mollusca; class Gastropoda; family Semisulcospiridae; genus Semisulcospira; species Semisulcospira habei. The sequence goes on from BTPG01000002.1 coordinate 303,124,344, forward strand.
GTTAGAGTATTATTTAATAAATATCGTCATCATTGTTCCTCTGGTGTTTGTGTTAGGTTTGTGTTAGTGTGGGTTGGGTGAATCTCGAGTGGTAGCGCTCATAGTTCGCACCCCGGGAGCGGGGTCGTGACAGCCATCAGTAATGTATTTTGAAAAAACAAATGAATTTTTTTTTCTAAAATGTATTTTTTTGAAAAATACTTACTGATGGCATTACTCAGACGGCCATCCCGCCTGCCCCGCTTGCCTCCCTGACTATGTGATATGGCTAAGTGTGCAAACTGGTGAACTGTCGCCCCGCGCATGCCGGGATAGGGTGATAGGGGGAGGCCACCCGGGCTCCTGTACGTGGATCCCCGGTGTCTCCTCCCCGGTTGTGTAGAGGACACAACTTTGGGCTGAAATCGTTAGGCTATAGAGTGTATTCCACATAGTAATGCCATCGGTAAGTATTTTTCAAAAAAATACATTTTAGAAAAAAAATTCTTTTTTTTTCAATTAAAAAAAGACGGTGAAATTTCTATATTTTCAAAAACCAACTCTTTGTTTCACTTGCAGTGAAAACAGAAATGTCACGTCTAGACTGCAGAGAAAGCCACTTAATGGAAATTAAAAATTAACAACAAAACTGTGTTGGCTCGCCTCCTGCACAGTTTCTTATATTACAGACAGTAATTACTTGTCAGCTGTACTATTGATTAACTGACTGATTGCTTACTTTTTCCTGTTAGACTGGAGAACTGCGGAGTGTGGTTGCAGAGGGTCTGGCCAAGCTGTTAATGTCAGGGCGAGTCTTTTCATCCACCCTCTTGTCCCATCTCCTGCTGCTGTGGTACAACCCTTTGGCTGAGGATGATGCCCAACTGCGACACACGCTTGGAACTTTCTTCCCCATATTCGCCTTCACTGACAGGTGTGAAAAGCTGTTTTGAACCATCATGCTCAGTTTGCAAGAGGCGTAAATTCTCATAAGCCCATGCCATCCTGCTAGCTTAACTCATTACGTTCCGAGGATGAAATTGTCAATACATTTAGGCATCTTTTGAAGTCTACATTTCAGTTCCGGAGACAGATTAACCCTTTCAGCCTGGCAAGCCACTGTAGCAGTTAGCGGTCTCGTATACCGTTCAGCCCGGCAAAACGCTAGAGCAGTTTCAGGTGTTTCGTATCGCGCGTCCGGTGACGTGCGAGCCTCGCTGCGCGTGTGGTGACTTCGCACTGACACATCTTGTTTACACTACAGGGTCCTGACAGTGTGCATGTACTTTCGTCTGTGGTATGCGGTCAGTTTTACAGTAAAAATGGTGAGTGGAAATGTAGATATTCGGAGTGATACAGTTTTGTGTTTGGAGACATGGTTTCAAAAGCGGATAGCTTTGATGTATTGGGACATGTGTGCCCACCTACCACGTGGCAGCATAACCATGTGTTTTCAGTGTCGGCTGGAGCGATCAACGGTCGAAGCACTGACAACGGCAATGACTTACAGCTTAATTCTGATGCTGAATTCAGAGGCTCTAATTGATATGCCGTTATTATATGCCACCTTGGTGCACCTGTAGGTGACACTGTGGACACCGAACGACACACATTGGTCACATATGTATAGTCTTTACAACACTGGTACTTCCATCTGATCGTGTACGAGACACAACACAAACATACTGATCATCGTTCGATGCCGCTTCTTACATGTTGTCTAGACCGTGGCGTTTGGGATGGAAATCGGTGCAGAGAAGACCAAACTGATGACCAATAACACCAGTGGCATTGGCACCGACATCATGATTGGAGGCCACAAACTGGAAACAGTTAATAAATTCAAATACTTAGGAGCCATTGTGACAGAAGAGGGATCAAAACCAGAAATACTGTCCAGGATTGCGCAGACAACAGCACTGACAAGATTGAAGACCATATGGAAGGACAGAAACATCACACTCTGTTCCAAGATCAGACTGATGCGCTCCTTAGTCACCTCAGTGTTCTTATATGCCTGTGAGTCATGGACCTCACAGCAGACCTTGAAAGGAGGATACAAGCCACTGAAATGAGATGTTTTTGAGGGCTGTTTGGCATTTCCTACAGAGATCATATCACGAACGAGGAAGTGGGAAGCAGAATCAGGCAAGCCATCGGGCCCTATGAAGACCTACTAGCCATTGTGAAAAAACGCAAACTGAAGTGGAATGGGCATGTCACGTGTACAGCAGGGCTTGCCAAAACAATCCTGCAAGGCACTGCAAGGACGAAGGAGAGGAAGACAGAGGAAAAGATGGGAGGACAATATCTCAGAGTGGATAGGACTGAAGCTGGGCGATACACTAAGAATGGCAGAGAACAGAGAGAAATGGAGGGAGCTGGTTGTCAAGTCATCAGTGGTGCCCCAACTGTTGGCAAGACTACGGGATATAGATAGATAGACCGTGGATATACCATATCAGTGGCAGGTGTAAACAATGACAACTGGTGACAAGGTAGGGGCCTTACAGGGTATCGGCATGCTGGAAATGCATGGACACTAGTATGTCACAGTAACAGATGCCCTATTTAGTGATGCATGTTAACTAACAGTGACCTGTCTTGCACGAAAGACATTTTTTTTTCAAGTTTATTGTCACCTGTCACTATTTTTGTCACCATGCATTACGGCACATGTGACACAGTGTGGTCAAATCCACAAAACGGTAGTCCATCCAATGGCAAATCAATACATATATATATACTTTTATGGGGATATCTGTTGTAAATTATTTTTTACAAATATTTTACAGTGCATACCCATTTGTAACAGAAATTTCTCAGATAAAGTCAGGGCTGAAGGGTATATAGACTTCTTATTTACTCAGGGCTGAAAGGGTTAACCATAATAGTTCAAGGGTGGTGTCAAAATAACTTGATGCCTACAGGCACCATGCTATTCTGACACCACCCTTGGTCGATCCACAACAGGGGTGTGGATGATGCAGTCATCACACTCCTGCACCTATTCCTCACTCACCTGGAGACACCAAAGTCCTTTGCCAGAGTCCTCTTCGTTGACTTTTCCAGCGCCTTCAATACGATGAGGCCTCACCTTCTGGCTGACAAGCTGCGTCACATGATTGTCAGCCCTTCTCTGATCCTATAGTCGTAGATCTTGAACTTCCTAGTGGAAAGGACGCAGTGTGTTCGTGTAAACAATTTGATGTCCTCCATCATCACCATGTCCGTGGGCAGCCCCCAAGGATGTGTGGTCTCGCCTGTCCTTTACATCCTCTTCACAAATGACTGTACCAGCTCAACGACAGGACTCACTATGTCAAATTTGCAGAAGACACAGCAGTTGTAGATCTGTCAAACTCAGATGCTGACTACTTTGCAGAAGTGGGTCAGTTTGTCTCATGGTGTCATAACAACCATCTACAGTTGAACGTAGGCAAGACTGAGGAGATGGTAGTCGACTTTCGGCAGCCTAGCAGTGGGCCAACTTCCGGGAGCCCAATCCCACCTCCTCAGCCCCTGGTGATTGACGGCACTTTTGTCACTCGCACAGATGCTTACAAATACCTAGGTACCTTGATTGATTCACGGCTATCCTTCACCGACAACACAGACCTCATCTTTAAGAAAGCCCAAGGGAGACTGTATATGCTGCGCAAACTCCGCTCCTTTGAATTTGATGTGAGCCCCAAAATCCACAGGCAGTTTTACCTCTGCTTTATAGAAAGCCTTCTTACGTTCTCCTTTGTCTCATGGTTCTGCTCCCTGGGCGAGAAGAACTTTAGGAAGCTGAATAAGATAATCAGGCTTAGTGAGAAAATCGTTGGGGGCAGGTTGGAGAGCCTTGACGGCCTCTACAGGACGAAAATGATGCGCAAGGGACTGAGGCTGGCACCTGACACTTCCCTCTGCCTTGCTAAGCACCTTCAAAAGCTCCCATCTGGCCGTAGGTTCAAGGCTTCTCTTGTTAAAACCAAACGCTACAAGGGGAGCTTTGTACTAATTGTACCCTCGGCCATCCGTCTCCTAAATGAAGAGTGCATTAACTAGCGTATCTCTCTCTCTCCCTGTTGACGCTGTCATGGAACTTGCACCTCAGATGTCGCAGTGGCATCTTGCAAGTGGCAGACTCTCACTCCTAACACTGTGGTCATGTAGTGGTTTTTTGTTTTTTTCCCACCATTTGTCATAATGTGGCTAAAACCATACGCACACATCGTCACGTGATCCCAACGAAAGAAAATTTGTCGGCTAGACTGACACAATAAAGTTTTTTAATTGAATTGAATTGATCCACATGTTGCTGTAGCATGCAGAATGTTATGGGTTCAGTTATGGTCTGTAGTCATGTAACATTTTTCTTTCTGTCCATATTAAACAAATTAACTAACTGCAGCACAGTTTTGTTAGGTTCAATATTTTTAATTTCAAACTAATTTGGCACCAGCTATTCTAGTCTTCTTCTTCTTCTCGAACGCCGTCACAATTGGAGTTTGGCTCTCAAAATGAAATCTGTGGTCTTCTGTAGCGCCTCCACAGGCTCGTACAGTTTCTCTTGTAGAGTGGCGGGTTTTGGCCATATCTCCTCCCTCAGCAGCTGGTGGTTCCCATAGTCCTGGAGTATGTGCTCTGTGAGTGTGGTCTGCTCTGCTTCTCCACAAAGGCACAAGGGAGATGGCACGAGGTGGAAGTGTCTGTGCAGGTGGAAATTGAGTCGATTGTGCCCGGTCCTCAGACGGAAGATGGTCACCTGCTCTTGTCTGGACAGCTGATGGTAACTGTCTAGGGGCCATTGTGGTGGTCTGTACACAGACTTAATGATGGTCTTCATCTCAGTGAAGCTGACTCCATTTTCATCTTGTTCTTCCTCTGCACCCACTTTTGCCATTCTGTCTGCTTCTTCATTGCCGTAGATGCCACAGACTGACAGAGTGAAGGGATCCACTGCAGCACAAGTCTGGTGCACTTGATGTTTTGCAGTGCCTCTTGTAGACGTGGCAGTTTGCTTGCTGTTTCTGCCTCAAGAACAGACATGGCATCAGTCAGGAAGACCATCTGGGCATCAGGGTCTGCAGTGGCACTAAGGGTGTTTGCAGCGCGGACCAGGGCTTCTACCTCTGTAATTTGTGCAGTGAAATCTTGTTGGTACTGCCTCTGCCTGCCATTTTCTGTTTGGGTACTGAATGTACACCCCAGCCCCTCCATTCTGAACTGCATCTGTGGCTGATCCATCGGTGTATGCCACTATCCATGCTTCCTGGGGATACTTTTCTTTGAGCATGGCCAGTGTCAGGGCTTTCTTGCTCACAGTGCTGTGCTCATCTTTGGTGGTGATGTAGGGTACCGTGGAAGAGATGGTGATGTTTGTTTTTTCAAAATACATTAAAAAATACATTAATTGTTTTAAAAAAAAATTAGCATGGTTTTGTTTACTAGACAAAAAGTATTCATTGTCCTCAGGCAAAAATGGTTTGTTTTTAATAAACTGAAATCACTCATCATGAGCACTAACCTAGGAAAAGAAACACCCACTGTACATGTCAATATTGATTGAAGGTACACTTTTCACAGATGCTGAGATGGTTCAAAAGGCTACGCTTGTCAGTCAGTATGTGGTTTGCATGCGGACATTTAGCTACGTTTTCTTTTTTTAAACAGAATTTTACGCTACAATAATAATAATTATAATGAATCCTCTCCTTGTCCTTGATAAGAACGTAAAAGGGCATAATTATACAAGGTAAAGACAATACTAAAATGTCTTACTTACTTCGGCAATAGCTTGGCTCTGTATGATGCTTTCTACTTCTAAAAGTTTTCTGTGAATGTGCTGGTATTATACCATGAAAGTCATTTCATGTTAGCGGTACTAAGTGGAGACAAAACAGGATGTTGCATGTTTACAAATACAACAGTATCAGCTCAGTTTCTGTAGCTATCAGCCGATGGCATGTTTGTATTAGCTTGTGTGAATGCCCAGATTGTCTTCCTTACTGATGCCATGTCTGTCCTTGAGGCAGCAACAGCAAGCAAACTGCCACGTCTACAAGAGGCACTGCAAAACATCAAGTGCACCAGACTGGTGCTGCAGTGGATCCCTTCACACTGTGGCATCTACGGCAATGAAGAAGCTGACAGAATGGCAAAAGCGGGCGCAGAGAAAGAACAAGATGAAAATGGAGTCAGCTTCACAGAGATGAAGACCATCATTAAGTCTGTGTACAGACCACCACAACGGCCCATAGACAGTTACCATCAGCTATCCAGACAAGAGCAGGTGACCATCTTTCGTCTGAGGACCGGGCACAACCGACTCAATTTCCACCTGCACAGACGCTTCCACCTTGTGCCATCTCCCCTGTGCCCTTGTGGAGAAGCAGAGCAGACCACAGAGCACATCCTCCAGGACTGTGGGAACCACCAGCCGCTGAGGGAGGAGATATGGCCGAAGCCCGCCACTCTACAAGAGAAACTGTACGGGCCTGTGGAGGCACTACAGAAGACCACAGATTTCATTTTGAGAGCCAAACTCCAAGTGTGATGGCGTTCGAGAAGAAGAAGAAGCTTGTGTGAAGACAGCCTGTCTGACATCTGACCTGCCAGTACGATTTATCGTGTTGTAGAACCAGATGGCATATACCCCATTTCATTCGCACATCTCCCGGGAGCTGTATTGCCATACGGTGCTATCGCGTGATGGCACTTTCTGGCATGGCATTGCACACGGCCGAATGGTAGTGTGCGGACATAAACGTGCTATTGAGAGACAGCACTACCCGCCGCTCTTCGATAAAGCTGTTTAAGTCTTATGTAATAACTTCATCAATTCTTACAGGATTGACAAATTTCCACTTCAGGGGCATAGCTGACTTTCTTGAACACATCCATATCAAAAAGTAGAAATAGCCAAAAATCACAGATAGCACCTTCTGGCCGGAAACCCTCGATATTATATTTCAAACTGATATTGATGCCAGATATTCTCACTGCAGAATGTAAAATATGTTTCCTGTTTTCCAGTGACAACCAGGAGCTGTTTGAAGAAGCATTCCTGCCAACCTTGCGCACGATCCTTAATGCCCCCACCACTTCCCCCTTGAGTGACATTAACGCCAGCAACGTGACCGACTTTCTCGTGGAGCTGACACATGCACAGCGCCTGGTCACCAACCAGGATAACAACACAGTTGTACGGGTCAGTTTTCCTTCATGATTATATTTTTAAAATATTAATTTCTTCTTCTCCTTGCTAGCAATTGTGGCTAACCTGCTTTGTTTCAAGTAGTATCATTTACATCCTTAGTTTAAGGTCCTTAACTCTTTGTGTGTGTTGCCTGTTAAGCCTTTTCATCCTGATACACCCATTGCTTGAAATAGATTTGACTGCTAGTTCAAGGGTGGTGCCAGAATAGCTTGGCACCTGAGGCGCTTTTTGTTGTGATGAATTTGTTTTACTTGTTAAGTCCCTTCTATTTATAGAAGGGACTTTTTAGGACGGGTCGCGGTGGGGCAAATTTAATAGCATGTCCATGATGTCAAAGGCGGGCAGGCTGAACTTCTAACAATTGAAGTAACAAGATAAAAATTACATCATGTCTAGTTATGCTAACCTCGCTGCTGAACTTACATTTGGCGCGAAGCGCCGTATGTGTGTATGTATGTATGTGCATATGTATCGTATGTATGTGTGTGCGTATGTATGTAAACAAGAGAATCTCCGTCCGATATTACTGTACACACAAGCTTGAAACTTGGCCAAATACTTTCTTAAGTGGGTGGCTAAGAGAGCCTCCGAGCATATTGTAATTGAATGTCTCATTGAAGACATAAACAACCGTTTATAGGAAGTCGGTTGACCCAGATTAGAGTCCCTAATTTTTGTCATATTTACTTGAACTTTTGCACATAGCTAGTTTGGAGAAAGACATTGGATGAGTTCGTTAGCCAGCTTTGTAATGTATCCTTTCAACTTCTTTAGTAAAAATTAATTCTTTTCAGAAAAGAATTAAAACATTATAAAACCTTTACTTCTAGAGAAAGTCAGACAATGGCAGTGATGTAAAATGAATTTTTCTTTAAAATGAATTTTTTTGAAAAATACTTACCGATGGTATTACTTATAGGAATGTTACCTAGCTAGCCTAATTTTAGCCAAAATTTGGTTGTGTCCGTATAAGGGAATGTTGGCAGGAGAGGGGCGCCATAGATCAGGCCATAACCCGAGTAGCCTCCCCTTAGTCCCATCCGGTAAGAGATTACCCAGCATACCTCAGTTTAGTTTCTTAGCGAACTGGCGGCAAGCGGGGCAGGTGGGAGGGACCTTCAAGTAATGCCATCGGTAAGTATTTTTCAAAAAAATTTATTTTAAAGAAAAATTCATTTGTTTTCTCAAAACACATTACCGATGGTATTACTTATAGGAAGAATCCCGAAGAGGAGGTGGGTGCCGCTATAGCGCCCCTAATGCCAATGACACTGCCCTCAGGCCCGCCCTCCCGCAGCAAACTCCCGATAATTTTAGCTAAGATACCTGCTGCGCCTATGGCGCCGGGAGGGAGTGTTGCGCTGCTGCGAAGTCTCCCACCAGCGAGAGAATCTGTCGCTGGGCAGAGAGGTCCCTCAGGTAGAAGCGGGCGAATGTGGTCTCCGCTCGCCATCCCACAGCCGCCACCAAGACCTTGACTGCGAAGTTGCGGTCGAAGTGAGACTTGCGGCCCTGGTTCTGACCTCGTGCGCCCTGATGTTCATAAGTTTGGCTGCATCTGGGGTGAGGTCCTGGTAGGCCGAGCGAATCCCCCAACGTATCCAGGAGGAGATGGTCTGGGCTGAGATGTCACGTCTACCTGGGGACAAAGGGAGAAACAGGCGGGTACGTCCTCTGCGCCGCGGCTTGGTCCGGCGCCGGTACACACGTAAAGGCTCTCACCGGGTTCTGTAGTCTGGACTCCCGGGTGGAGTCTGTCACACGTGAAGGGCGAATAGTTATCATCTGTGGGCCAGACAAGGAGACCACGCCCTGGCCAGGAAGATGGTTCAGGTAGCAGTTGCACGGACCCGTCCGTCCGGCACTGCAAGCAATCTGGGTGTGTCAACCGTGCGTGAAGTTCACTGACCCTGGAGACTGAGGCTAGGGCCGACAGGGAGCATGTCTTCCGAGTTACATCCGTCAAGCGCGCCCACTGCAGAGGTTCAACGGACGGAGTTGAGCCATGTAAGCACCCATGGTAGACCCATCTTGGCACGAGCGAGCGCAGTGCCGGTCGTTGCAGACCAATGTGACCATCGGATCTGCGAGGTCTTGCAGCCACCAGGGTCGGACCAGCGCAAGCGCCGGTAGGAGTCGGCGATCATGGCTAGGTAGCCCCGAAAGGTGATCGGCGCCAGTCCCTGGTCGTAGAATAGCCAGAGGAAGCCCTCCGCCAGCTGGGGCTTCGTCAAGTCCGTGAGGAGAGAAGGTTGTCGCCCCACCCGTCACACCGCTCTCGTTATCTCCCCTTGTAACTCATCTGGTTGAGGGTCTGCAGGCTGTTGCGATCGCATCCACTGCCGCACTAGGGAAGTCTCTGCAGTAGAGGGCTTGCCGCACCATCCCCAGGCGTGGAGGAGGAGATGTTCAGGGCTGGTACGACGGCTGTCGCGGTTGCTTGAGCAACATGCGTGGGATGGGGAGTTGCAGAGGAGGGCACGTGGGGAAGAGATGACCTCGACTGGTGAAGTGACGAGGTGCACCGAGCCAGGAGAATGTCCACCTACCTTCGTAGCCCCCGAGCGGCTCTCCTCGTGGCTGCAGACTGCGCTACTACCATATCCACCGCAAGCCTCTAGCAAGAGGGATTGTCGGACAACCACGCGTATACCTTCAGAATTTCGATACTCGATGGCGAGGAGGGACGCTGGAAGATCTGGTCGTGGTGACGGCTCCAAGCGCAGCTGGCCTCAAACTTCTCCAGAACCAGCCGTAGCGCTTACCCTCCAAGCAGAAGAAGTGTCAGGCTGCAAGGCGATCTGCTGGCGAGCCAGCAGTCCTAACCGTCAACTTGAAGTAAGGCTCCGAGGGTCGCTCCTACTCTGCACTGCACCCATCCTACTGGGAGTCGTACTCGAACAGGACGGCCACGAACTCCCTCTTCGATGTCATCCGCGCGAAGGAACCACGTGACGTAGGACCTGTCCCATAGCATAAGCAGCCTAGTTGACGGAGAATCGCGCGCAGTAACCCTGTCTACCGCCGAGGCTTGCCAGCTGGTTTCGCCGTTGCATCTCCAGCTGTCACAAAGTCCTGGAGACGCAGCGCTGCCCTCAGGACTCTGTCTGTCGCCCATCTGCTGCGGTGCCGAGGAACTTGTGCTAAGCTGATAGGTCGAAGGTCGGCTTGGGTACAAGAAGAGTCGACTGTACTGTCTCGGGATCGGAGCGCAGGACCACCTCTAAGGTTACAACTGTAAGATCCAGCCCAGCTGTCGCCACATCTCATCTCCCGGTAATCGTGCCCCAGGCTGCATGGTTCCACAGCGTCCTCTGTCGCATCGCAGAATCCCGTTCACCCCAGCAAACGCGGAACAGGAAGGCTCTTGTTCCATCCTCGTCGGACCACTGGCTGCGCCCTGCCTGCACCATCGCGCCGTCGTCCACCACCGCGGGTAACTGCACAACAGGCCGTTGGGAGTGAATCGTCTACTCTGGTCAGGCGCCGAAGAACACCAGAACTCCCAGCTGACTCCACGCAGCCATGCGAACTGCCTCCGCTAGGTTCCGAAGCCGATGTCTGAGGAGAAGACTTGTAGGGCTTAGTTGCCGCGGAGCGAAGAGCAAGCCAGTGCGATGCCGGAGGGCAGCGTTCCGCCGGAGGAAGGATGCGAAGAGACGAGACGTCTCGTCCCAGCTGGTGTGTAAACTGAACTGCAGCCACTAACACGATGGAGAGCGATGTCGGCCCACGTAGTGATGTCGGTCGGACCAGTCCTCACCCCGCGCCGACAACTAGATCTACGAAGGTATACTGCTTACTTCCTAGCCATCTGCCGCACGCCGGGAAAAGGCTGCCACTTCGTTCCCGGTACCGCGTCGTCGGTGTCGCAGAACCGTCCCTCGGGTGCCAGCCGACTAGTTCCGAACTGCGCCTCCGCGGAAGAGTGGTCCCTGCCAATCCAGTCCGTCGGTCTGCGCGGAATGCCGGCACGTCCTGCGTCAGTGTCCCAGGAAGACTGCTACGTCCAGTGCTGACAACAGCGCGACGCCGTCTGTGCCACCGGTCCTCGTTAGCCTCCTTGACGGTCTGCCAGGTGGGGCCAAGGGAGTTCTCCACCGAGCGGCGCCCTGCGCAGTGGTTCCTTAACTCCGTTGGCAGCGGGCAAGCGTGCCGGATGGTACATCGACGCAGCAGATCGCAGATGGCCGTCACAGTCAAGGCGGTGACAGCGGTGTAGTTAAGGAGCCCGGTTGCCGGAACAGCCAAGGCGAGGATGTCAGCTAAGCGGAGAGAAGAAGAGTTCCATGCCTCCTAACACGGCGGAAGATGTCCTGCACCGCCAGGTCCAGGAACCCTGCAGAGGCCGGGGAATCTCGGAAGAGGAAGCGGTCGCGCAAGACCAGGAGAAGAATCACAACGTCGAAGAGAACCAGCACAGGACAGCGCCGGGGGGGTCCACCGCCCAGAGTGGGCAGGTGCCACTTACCACCTCCGCCGGAAGTCCATGGACAGGTCCGCCGGCCACCTGTTGTCAGCGAAGAGGCCGGTGTCTCCCAAGGCGCCCTGAAGCGGGTGAGAGGAGAAGGCACCACGTAGGTCCCGGCACCCGGTCGGTTGAGGAAGAGACTTGAAACGCTCGGGCTGTCACTTGGAGTTCACAAAGGCCGAAGCTCTCTTCTTGGCAGGGGGAGAAGGCAGGCAGTCTTCCTTGGGAAGACAACCGCGATGAGGGGGGCCGCTACGTCCAAGGACCAAAGAATCTCCATCCTAGGCCGAAGAAGCTGGCGGTGACTCCATCACATCTCGAGACTGCGAGCGTATCGAATAGGAGGCACCGTCATCGCCCAGCCACGCCGAAACGAAGTCTTCTGGGACCAAGCTGAAAGAGTCGTCCATCACGCCCGCGGGAGGAAGAGGCGTCTAACTGCTCCGAACGACCGGTGAACGCCGGGAGGCGGCGGTCCGACGAGAAGCTGAAACAGCACCAGGTGGGAATCGTCTTCCTCTGTGGCCAAGCCGCAAGCGGAGACGAGCCGGGGTCCTGTAAGAAGAAGCCGAACTGCCAGGGCAGACCGGCGGTCCCGAGGTGAGCGGCAGCGGCATGGAGAACGGAAGGTCTCGAACGGGCGTCTCGGTGCGTAACGGCGTCTCGTCGAAACAGCACGGGCCAACGGGGGGAGGACGAATTTGGCTCCCGTCCACCGTGACGAAGGCCTAGCGTGACTGCTGTCGCTCGAAGTCCGGAAGGAAGAGCGTCGTCTCGGAGGCCGGTCCCACGAACTTGAACGGCGAAGAGGCGCCGGTCTTCCCATCGCGTAGCGACCCAACGGCACTGGGACGTCGTCACATGCTCCTCTCGTGACCCTGGACTCTGTGTAGGGAGCGCGCGCTTCTGGAGACAGGAGACCTGTCTGATGGTGGCCGAGGGTGGGGAACGGGGTCCTGTCATGGGGTCATCTCACGCCTCTCAGCACTGCCCCTGGAGCGGGCTCTCGTCTCCACGATCGTGTGCGAGGGCGCGGCCCACCATACTGACCTGGGATCATGGCGTGGGACGTGCAGCAGCCCTGTGGTACTAGCGGTCCCTGCAAGTAGCAGGTTTGTGCCTGTCTAACGCGTGCGGGAGCTGGCGCCGACGCCTGTAGGGAGCTTGCCCGGGTGTGTGCGCCCATAATAACAGTAGATAACGGTAAATAATAATAATAAATTGTAACTTTGAGTGTCAGTGTACAAATTTGTTTCCCATCTCCATTTTTCTCAAAAATGAATTAAATCGGTCCATTGGTTCAAGAGTTATAGCTTTTTAAAGATAAGAGGTGTTGCGCCCCAGCGGTCTGTAAAACAGCTGCGGCGCTGGGAAAAGCAACATTTTAACACCTGTGGCGGCGAAAGGGTTAAAACGCCTAGCTTGAAAGAAAGGCTCTAGGTGCCGTGCAATGACATACTAACATACACAATCTTGCACCCTACAGCACAATATATGCTCTCACATACACACTCATCACTGACCTGCGACCGAGAAGCCGAGCGGTCGTCTCTAGGGGCAGGATCCCGCCGTGAGTGAGTCTGGCTCGTGCCTCTCCGTCCAAAGCCCCCGAGCATGACACCTTCTGTCTGTCAGGTCTGCGATCCGCCATCTGGCCTGGGGCAATGAACGTCGTATGTTCGGGTGCCGACGTCTGCCCGGCAGTAGTAGGATAGGACTTTTCGGTCACGGTAAGGGAAAATTTTGTTGCCCCCTCCGCGGAATGTGCGCATTGGTATCTGTCCTGTTCGTCACGGTAAGGCAAACCTTATTAGGGCCCTCCGTGGAATTGCGCCTTGTTAGTCCTACTGGCCCAGGCCATCAGGTCCAACTGCATTGGGACCAACCGTGGCACTCTGGGCAGGAACTGGCAGTCGCTCCCTGATAGGCGTCGGGCATTCACGGCAGTAGAATCCCCACAGCTGGGACCACGTATCTTCCAGGCGGGGGGCGCCAACAGTGTAGGTATGTGCTGACTCACCCCCAGCTCATCACAGGGCCCCTGAACATCGCCACAATGCGTGCAGGAACGAACCTGGTAACTGCAACATAGAGGCCATAATAAAAAACAAGCGCGAGGGTGAAAACGAAAGAAACGAGTGCACAGCGCGTGCCGGCGCTCGGCGCTCTTCCCTTCCCATGAGCGCCAGTCGAGGGCATTCACCGAGATATTACCTGGCCATGAAGCAAACCCACGCCTGTGAAGCGACATCCTGAGGCCCACCGGACTCATAGATACCACCCGGGTCCAACTCGTCACAGGCACGCCAGGCAAGGCACGTTGTGGTCCACACAGCGCTAAGTACAAGCCGAGAGGGCTCCAAGCCTGCCAAATCCAAGTGAGTACCAGTCCCGGGCACGCTAAGTCCACAACAGAGCGTCAAGTCACGAGACGACCGGTCACAATCCTCGCGAGCACCAAGCCAAGTTCAAAACAGTCTCAGGCACAAACACTCGAGTAAGCTCCAAGCCAGCACCATCGAGTGAATCAGAACAGAAAGGTAAAGTCGCAAGACAACCGGTCACAAAAACCGTAGGAATCGAAGAGCGACGCAAAGACACAACCATCTACAGGCTAGCTAAGAACTAAACTGGGGTATGCTGGGTAATCTCTTACCGGATGGGACTAAAGGGAGGCTACTCGGGTTATGGCCTGATCTATGGTGCCCCTCTCCTGCCAACATTCCCTTATACGGACACAACCAAATTTTGGCCAAAATTAGGCTAGTTAGGTAACATTCCTATAAGTAATACCATCTGTAATGTGTTTTGAGAAAACAAAGAGGCAACTCCATCACCAACGCCGACACTGACACTGACATAATACTCTAGATATGATGTCATTCTCTCTCTCGCGCGTGGCTCTCTTTCTATCTCACAAACATGCGTGCAACTCCAGGAGGAATAGATCCTCATGCGCCCTCGAGGCGCATGAGGATCAATGCCTCTTGGAGATGTTTGGAGCGCGCGTGTGCGCATACACTAACACGCACACACACATTGACTCGTTTTCAGAAGCGCATGCAAGTGACCAGTGTACTTAGTATATCATGTAGCCAGGTAAAATCAACCTGATTTCACACAAATTATAGCAAGACTGAAATTGTACTGTGAAGTTCTAGTTTTGTCACAATTTTCTCAAGCCTATGAAGCGAAAGTGAAACTGATATCACGTAAAATATAAAATTACGTAAAAACTAAAACTTCCCTCTTGACAAATGAGGTTTGACAAATCACTGACGCGTATGTCCTGCGTCCCTTATAGTACTCACGGACGCATTGGCAGATCTGCAAGACTTTTTCAATAGGAGATAATTCAACATTAGAATCGGGTCAAATACACAAGGTAGAGACCCTTGACAGCGAGGACAGCTCTCATGTAGAAGGGACTTTGTGGGTTATGGTTCATCACATCTTGTTTTTACAAATGGCATGGGTTTTTTCTCTTTGTTTTACTGTTTTATCTGTTTCTTTCTTTTTTCGTTATTTCCTTACATTTGCTGTCACTTTTTGGGTCTGGGGTTTCTGTTGCAGGACAACCCTTGTCATGATAGCCTTGCAGAGAAGGTGTGTAATGAGATCCTGTCAAACCCAGACTTCTTCCAGTTGAAGCTGTGGACACGAGTGTTGAATCAGCTGTGGCTCAGCCCTGGCAACTTTACTCACCTCAAAGGCATGGCTGTACTCTGTCAACAAATGTTGGAGGCAAGGCTATGTTAACCAATTTAGTTTTGTGATATTTCAGTGCTTTTGTGCTCTTGACATCTTTTACAGAGCATTGGCTGGGCCTGTGAACCATGTTTTTGCACCATTATTGCCTCATGGGGACAGTGTTTTGATACACATTAATGTTTACTTACTGAGTACCCAACTAAATAGTAAGAGATTTAATGTTGCGTAAAGAAGAGCAAATTAAAGTTTCGTTGTTTATTTTTATTTTGAATACATTTTTTTGTGACTCTTTTAAAATTACACTATTAGTATTACTGTCGTTTTCTTGACTGATCAGTGTAATTATTGTGATCGGTTTCATGGTAGGCTTGAATTGCAAAATTTGCTGATACAACGGGTTATCAATGCATTTGTATTGTTTTGCCTATACTAGAGCTTATCAATTCTTCTTTTCACAACCTGTGTGATTAGGTACATGTAACAGAGTTTTTTTGCTGCCAATTATTTGTTGCAGAATAACTCTTGGACGCACAAAAAAAGGACAGAACAGTCTTTCATTTTACAACATTCAAACTTTATAAGTTAAAGTTAGCCCCAAGGCTTGTAATTTTCCGCGGTTCCGCGCATTTCCTCTATTAATTTTTTTTTGTTGGTGTAAATTCCCCTGCACCAGCGCCTAGGTGGCACCTGGACCCCAGCCAATTTCCTCTTTTTTAACTCCAGACCATTACAAGCCCTCTAGCCCTTTTGTCCAGCATTATTGTGAAACGTACAAAGAACATTTATAAAGGAAATATTGCGAGTTATTATCACTTTATTTCATGAAGTAGGTTGCTTTAACTCTTTTCATCCTGATACACTACTACATGAACTTATTTGACTATGATAGTTCAAGAGTGGTGCCAAAATACTTGTCGCCTACATCGCCAAGCTGTTCTGGCATCACCCTGGAACTAAAATGGTTGATCTGTTTCCACATCTGTAAAGTGGACTATATAGGACAACAAGCAATTTTAAAATAATCAGCCTCAGGATGTAATGAATTAGCAGTTGCTAACGACTGGCAGTTTAAGATAAAGTACCAATACAGGCTATCGCCCGACAGGTGGTGAAAGAGAAACAAAGCATCAAGGCTCTGGAGAAATTTCAGAAGACGATGGCAGATGCCCTGGCTGCTCTGTCATCCAATACCACGCCAACCTCAACAGACAGCCCGACGTCCGTGGACACAACCATTAGACAGGCAGCCCAGGAGAGACTGCAGGAGGAGGGGGAAAAGGAGATGGATGCTTTTGGAGCCAATGCCTCCACCCGGGGGGTTGCTGCAGCATCAGCACGCAGGAGAAATACTAGTGAGAACATTGAGTGTGGCAATAATACATGACGACCAAAACAAATGTAACAATTTTGGAATAAAAAAACTTCAGTGTTTCCAGTGATTTTAAAATTGTTGCATTTCTATTGCGCATCAGTATCGTAGAAACTTGACAGTTTTGCTGCATGTTTTTCAGTTTAAAAAGTGTTACATAACAGCAACAGAATTGTATTTTTTAAGCAATGCAACATCTATTTTTACAGTCATATGAGGAAAATTCTTGAAGTAAAATTTATGTCTGTACTTGTACATTATTTTGGGTTGGTGACATGATGATGGGGCAGTCAAAATGTTAGTATCTTTTAAGTGTCATTAAAATGCCATGGATCAGACACTCAAATCTTTCTATACATTTAGTGTTTATGTTAACATTTTGTATCTTGTGAAGATTACTTGTAAATTTTATGTTAACGGGAGGGGGGTATTGGGTGTGTTAATATTTTTAGCTACACCAAGTATGCACATGTACTGCTTTAGTATGAGGTACATGCTTAACACTCATCAGTCATGGGTGACAGACGGTCTCAAGTCCTAGAGACAGATTCGGCTTTTCAAAAATTCAGAAAGCTGAATTTCAGGGTTTTTTGTTCAGCCAGAACAGCCCTTCAGCCAGCCTGTGCCAGCCACAAGTGACATAAATTCTCATGAGCCCCTGCAATTGAAGGGGCTCATGAGAATTTACGTCTCATGCTGGTAACATATTGTGGGATGCGGACTGTGTCATATAAGTTGTTTTTTTGCACTATCGCCCATGGACAATGCTTTTTCCATAGTGGTGTAAAATACGCCTCTGTAATTGCAGAGAAATTAACAAACACGCCGTCAGCTGGTGCCCCGACAGGACTACCTCCGACATCCACCGGCAGAAAGGCAAGGGAAAAGAAGGGAGATCAACGGTATGTATTAGTTTTGGGTTGTCTCCCTTGCACCAGTGAATCGGCGCTCACTGTCGCCTTCACTGACTTGACTCACAACTGTGATAGGCGGATTTTCTTAAACAGGCACTGGATTTTAAATCCTTTCAGCCAGTTTTATAAATGTGAATTGAGTCCAATGACAGCTGTATCGCTGTTTTAATCCTTTGGCTGTTGATAGAGGTTTCTGTCACAGTAATTCCAGCAGGAATCCTTCATCGCACCAAAAAAAACCACTGCCAACAGCTGAAGGATTAAGAAGACTATTGAACATGGTAGTTCACAGGGGCGCATCTGTTGATACCTTGGTGCCTGATGAGGCCCGCCCAACTGGCCCAGTTAACCCCTTTCCTGTCAGTGTACTACGAATGCAAAGTGGTGTCACTCACAAACCAGATAGGTGAGGCTAGCGCTGGCAGAATTGTACACAAACCAAGAGGAATCACTCAGCGCCGGACAGACAAACAGTTAGATCCCCTGCCCCCGCCTATCAGGCACCCAATTTGAAATTTGAAGATGCAAATGATCGTCTTATTCTATACCGGCGTATTTCTCTGTGGGCTGGCGATTGGGTGCCTGATAGGCGGGGGCAGGGGATCTAACTGTTTGTCTGTCCGGCGCTGAGTGATTCCTCTTGGTTTGTGTAAAAGTGGTGTCAGCAAGAGGCATGGATCCTCATGAGTCCCTGCAACTGCGGGGGCTCATGATGATCTATGCCTCTTGCAGTTGGGTGTTGTTTGCTGTGTGCCAGCAGTGAAAGGGTTAATCTGACTGGACTGACTTGGTTGAAATGGTGTGGTTAAGCTGTCTTCCTTGATCTGAAGATGTGCACTTACTCACTGTCGTTGCTGTCAAATTTCCTTGCTGCTGTTGTCATTTTCGTGAACATGTTGACTGATTATTTCTTGCTTTCGAATTTTACTGTACTGTTTAGCGGCTTGGACAACAGCGTGTTCAGAACCCCTTCACAGTGTGAAGCCATGGACAGATCCGAATTGAACTTGGAGAACGTTCGCGCTAACCTCGACAGTCTGCTCCTCGACACCAGCAAAACACCCAGCAGTCGCACGCGCACCCCTGGCGCCAAAAGGTGAGTAGTTTGTTATCCTTGGTCACATTTTCATTTTCACTCACAAAATATCAAATTGTACACAAATTTGAGAAAGTTGTGTGTATGTTTATTGTTGTACAAAACAGTATGTATTTACAAACTAAGAATGCATTTATTTTTTTACTTCCAGGAGTTTATTGATAGAAAATCATTTTCAAAAGTATGTTTTAAATTCAGCTTCCTACTTTGAAAGCAGTTCACTTTTGTAACACTAGGGTACCAGTATCTGCTTTGTGCATAACCTTTATGTTGTGAATATTTTATGTTAATAATAACATTGTTGAATGTTTCTTACTTAACCTCTTCACGTCTGAGGAAAACAACACAATCAAACTGCAGGAGACGTGTATCTTCATTAACCCACACAGTTGCAGGGGGACTCATGAGGATCTATGCCTATTGCAAACGCTATTTAGTATCCATGTTCCTTGGACAGCTGGGTGTTGAATTAACTCATAAATCCCTGACATGCGACAACAGGAGGTGGATCGATTGAAAGATCAAGGGTGGTGTCCACATAGCTTGGCTCCTTTTGGTGCCAAGCGATTCCAACACCACCCTTGAACAACCATGGTCGATCTGTGTCTAGAACTGTGGTGTAGACCTCAAAGAATGATATTTATAATGTCATCCTCAGGATGTCATGAGTTGACGAAGAGTACAGAACCAGTCTGGGTCCAGTGGCTGTCAATGTGTTCAATTCATGTAGTCACAGTGGCATTGTTTTGTTTGTTGCAGAGCACTGCACACCATACAGGATCCTACCCGAATGTAACTTCTTCTCTGTGGACCTATCTACTCAAGCCTTGGATCTGATGTGTTAACTGTCCAAATGCTCTGTACAACTGTACCCTGTCTGTCTGTCTTTTCTCAACCACACATTCATAGAACGGATACATGTTTAAAACAGCACAGCAAGCCTGGATCGGCCATGATAGTTCAAGGGTATGCCAGATTAGCTTGGTGCCTCAAAAGGCACCAAGCTAATCTGGCATTACCCTTGAACTATCATGGCTGACCTAACTCTCTTTAGCTCGTCTTCGTAAACATCTCTTGAACTTGAAGTGTGAACATTGTTTGTTAGGTTTAAATGTACTGAATCTAATATATATGTTCTTGCATTTCCATTTTCAGAATGCTAAAAGCTTTGCATAGTAATTGTTCATCTGTTATCACTTTATTGTCTTTGTCATCCATCTGTGCATCTATAGTTCTGTTGCATATATTACATGACCTAATGTTATGCCACACATGAAATTTTGTCAACTCATGATGATTTTCCTTGTAATTGAAGGTATAAATTCAGTGTCAGGTTTGAAACATGTTCTTTAGTGTGTGTACGAGAAAGGTGGAGACTGAGAGAAAGAGTGTTTGTGTGCGCGCACACTTATGTGTGTTTGTGTGCGTCCGTATGTGTGTGTGTGTGCACCAAAGCCGTAACATAGCATTCTGTCACTTAACCCTTACAGCAAGAGGTGAATTGACCATCATAATTCAAAGGTAGTGCCAGATCAACTTGGCATCTGAAGGTGCTGAGCTAATCTGGCACTACCTTGATCCATCTCACTGCAACTTGTACATAGTCGCTAAGTGACACCTCCAAAGTTTGGGAAATGCAGCCATGGGTTTAAATGGGATAATGGCAAGACATTTCAAAATTTGTGAGTTGTCCTTCAGAGACTATTTTTCTATATCAATATAATTATATATTTCTATATATTCTATTTTTCATTCCGGCAGAAAATTTGACTATAATAGTTAAAGGGTGGTGCAGGAATAACTTGACGCCCTAATCAGCAAGCTATTCTGGCACCACCCATGAACTATCATGATCGGACATTGTAATGTTTTAGTGCAGTGTACAGTGTGGTTTTAACCCTTTGTCGGCTGCAACTTGTCGCCATGACTCCGGCAGGAATCATCGCGACAGAAGTCGCTACAGACAAAGGGTTAACTAAATGCATACACACCTGAATTACACACAGACAGACACACACGCCTGTGTGACGAAGCAAGTCAGTCCGTTTGAGAGTGAGAAGAAAAGACTGCTGCTGGTGTGGGTGTTTAGCACTGTGACCATCACCCCGACGGCGAAGAACAGGTTAGATCATTGCCTCCTGTGTCCGTGACAGCTGTCCCAAGGGCAAAAGTGCACTTTCTTCTGAACGGCTCCTTTGTTAACCCATTACATCCTGAGATTATTGCCTCCTGTGTCCGTGACAGCTGTCCCAAGGGCAAAAGTGCACTTTCTTCTGAACGGCTCCTTTGTTAACCCATTACATCCTGAGGCTGATTTCTTTTAAGTTTGCTTATTTCCTACGAAGGCCACATTACATATTAGATGGATCAAGCATTTTAGTTACTTAAAGGGTGGTGCCAGAATAGCTTGGCACCTTAGGCGCCAAGCTATTCTGGCACCACCCTTGAACTATCATAGATTGATTTCAAGCTGTAGTGTATGAGGATGAAAAGGGTTAACAGGCACATGAGGCTATAGATTTATTTGTGCTCTCTATGTGATGGTATTGGACACTGAAATGTGCAAAATCAGCTCAAGTGTTTGTGTCCCCGAGCCAACAACAACAAAAAAAAAAGTTATTTTGGCTGGTATTACTGCTGCATTACCTGAATACCTGATTGCAATCTACTTGTGATGCAGCTACAGTTTTAATTACAAAAAGATTATACACAATGCATAATGCTGCACTGACCACTGCATTATTTTTGTATTTTTCACCTTCTACATGCTGCATAACAAACTTTTTTTTTTTTGCGGCTGTGCTAAAAAAAAAAAAAAGCCATCACCATGTTCTTTATTTTGTCCAGCCGGAGGGTTGAGCCCAGCCTTGACCGTGGACACGCACAACTGAGCCGAAAAGGCGAATCGAATGAACTCTTCCATGACTTCACACAAAACGCCGGTCTGTGACCTCGGCATGAAAGCCGCCGATTCAGCACAAAGTAACTGCTCGGCGCCTCTATAACAATGGTTTCTGTGTGCGGATCGTGTCCCATAGCCACTGAGCAAATTGTCATCGGGCCGACATCGGCCGCTGTTGGCCCGCGCGCGGGTCAACTGCGGCCGACGTCGGCCCGAGGACTTGGCCCACTGGGAAGCCGGCCCATAACGGCGGGCAGAAGTGGCCTGACATCGGGAACATTTCCAATACTTCATGCTTCGAACAATCGAAGCCCGGGCTGGCACTTCCGTCTGCTGGAGGCATACGTTCTTGGTGGCGGAGATCTGGCAATTTGTAGTTTTTAGACGAATTTAGTTATTGTGGGGTGGGGGAGGGGTGGTATCCTCAAGTTCAAGAATGAGCAGTGAATGCATAGAAGCCGCATGACTAAATAGATTAAAGCCTTTCGATCTAGCAAGAGGGATAGATTAACAGGATCCCCTGCGCAGGACGACCACAAGGACTCGTATAAAAATACTCATGTGGTAAATATACACAATAATACTATACTGACGAGCAAAAGAAATGCTTCTTTTCGGGAATCATTGAAACACTGATTCCCAAATGATTTCCAAAGTGTCGCATTTCTTTTGCTCATTAGTTATAAACATCACAAACACACACTGACGTTCTCGTTGATAGCCCAAACGGTTTTTAAAACCAATTAAATCGTGTACCGGCTCCGGTCATCCGCCTGTAGGCGTCGTAGGGCTTATTTGCAATTGTGGGGGTCCATGGGAATCTTGTCTCTTGCTCGCGCGAAATTACAACCATGTTCCTTGGACTGGCAGATGGGGCTCACTGACGGTCAGTGAAGATTTCAGCGGCTATGTGCGACTATAGCAGGGACGGGATTACTCATGTCAGTAAAATAATTAACCCCGACACACCGTAGCAAGACATGGATCGACCATGATAGTTCAAGGGTGGTGCCAGAATAGCTTGGCGCCCGTAGGCGCCAAGCTATTCTGGCGCCACCCTTGAACTATCATCGTTGATCTGTCTCATCAGTCCAGAACTGTAATGCCGCAGTCCGGCAACAGGAAGCGGGCAACTAGTACTTCAAATGGAGATTTCGACCCTGCGATACAATAGGGTAAGTGTCGGAGAAAGATGCATGGATTTTTACGAGCCCCTTCCCGCTGCAGAGGCGCATGAGAATCTATGCCTCTTGCAGATAACGGCGTGGCCGGTTGGGCTGAGCAATGGCTGTCTAGAAAAACGACAGTGCAGTTTAACATGAGTTGGTGAGTACTAGTGACAAGGAGGTTGATCCGGCCGATTAAAAAGTTTAATTTTGCTATCGCACAGCCCAGCGCCTGGCTGGTAATCGGATTAAACTGTAAAAAAACACAGATTATGGCTATTGTGAAAATCTAGCCGCACGGCAGACAACTGAAAATGCGGAATGTGCTGTAGCCTGCATAGGACTAGAATTGACACAATAAACATTGCGTATACGCCGCATGCCGTGATAAATGTACGCACGTCAGTGCACACACACATTGCATGCGCACGAACTTACACACACACAACTGGCGCGCGTGTAGTCTGGGCGGTACACTGAATGCTACTCAGTTTTGGGATCCACACAAAGATTAGCCGGCGCTGCAAACCGTGACGTCACTGTCGAGTTTAACCGCCGAGCAGACGACTAAGGGGAAGTAAAACGCAGACTGAACTTTAGAACCTGTCATTTCAGTCATAGACCATGCAGTTCAGTGTTAACACAGCCTTATACTAGCCCCGAAACACGGCCATCGCGAGATAACTGCCGATCAACCGTGATAGTTCAACGGTGGCGTCAGGAATAGCTTGCCGGCGCCTATGGGCCCAAGCTATTCTGGGACCACCCTTGAACTCGCATGTAATGCAGTCGGCTTCAGATGGCAACTCCAAAGTTTTGGAGAGGTCGGCCTAAGGGCCGCGCAATGGGTTAATCTGGGGCCAACTCCTCGGCACTGGTGAGAATGTCAACGCAATGGGTTAATCTGGGGCCAACTCCTCGGCACTGGTGAGAATGTCAATGAAAGCTGTGACTTGACAGCAAGATCATAGATTCCGTCGAACCACTGCGACTACAGGGGCTTATGAGAATCTATGCTTCTTGCAGATGGCAGGTGTTTCACTGGGGAAGTCTAAACTACTCGCTCCCTCCCCATTTCCTAATTGCCACCTGGGGGCAAGGGTGGGCGTGGCCTTGGGTTTCGGCTTCACGGCCGAACAACAGACTTCTATCACTGTCACTACTGAACTACTCATGTACTACACAAGACTAAACTGCAGGAGACAGTTCGATCTTGGTGGCTGGAGAGAAGCGCCCGAATAGCTCTACACCTTCGTACACGACTCTAGTCAGCTCTTGACTGAAAGAGCTGTCGAGTCATGGTTGATCTCAGCATTGTCCTACTTGTAGGGATCCCTTCAGCTGGCATTCTCAAAAGCCGACTAGGAGCTTCTACGTGACCAAATCCCGCTAAGCTACAGATGCACGAGCGAGTTTAAATTCTGAGCAAGTCACTAAGCAAGTGGAAAAAAGCTCACTCGTACAAGTGACCCCTAGATTTTAATGATAATTATATGAGTGATTCGGCGGCGGCAGTTTTGTGAAAGTGCCGCTTTAACGGCGTCAAATACACTGCACGTCAGTCTCACGGCAACTGATTTTAGTGCCCTTCAACTGAATATCGGGATAAGGCGTTGCTATCTCAACTGGACAGCATTATAGGTTGGATTCTGCGATCGCAGAGGCTCGTGAGGATCTACGTCTCTTGCGGACTAAAAAGGTCTTAAAAGCTTACATGAGCCGGCGTGTCAGTCGACTCGGGGAAATGCCGTGAGGCGGCATGACAGAGACTTCCCGCTCTCAAAACTGACGTCACTTCAATTCTACCTACTAATGACCTGTTTGTGTGTGTGTGTGCATGTGTGTTCTTTATGTGTGTGTGTGATCGTGTGTGTGTGTGATCGTGTGTGTGTGATCGTGTATGCATGTCAGTGACTGTGCCGTGTGTGTGCGTGTGTGTGTGTGCACATACACACCATTGTTTTTGTGGCTGTTCAAGTCAGTTTTGTTCTTTTATTGTGTTAATATTTATTTGTATATTTATGTTTGCACTCTGCGTGTGCCCATAGTTGTAATGAAGCGCCTAGAGCTTCGTCAGGTTAGAGGCGCTATATAAATATTCATTATTATTATTATTAGAGATCACACATGCACATAGTCACATATACAGACACACACACATACACACTGACAAACCTTAAAATTTAGTCATTACTTTCAGTTATACCACAACTTCGTCAACCTTTCGCAATGGCACGAGTTTTACAATATTCTGCCGAGGCACTACACCACTGTGCCTTCACTACCGAGAAAAGCAGAATACCACCCAACCGCAAGAGGCATAGATCCTCATGGGCCTCCGCAATTGCGGGGGCTCATAAGGATCTAGGGCCAGATCTCTTGCTGAAACTACTTTCTATCTATGTCCACTGCCGGGACCGACGGTGATTGATTTTGGTCGTTGAATGCACACGGCAGATTTAAGAAACAAAATATGCGTCCGGAAGTGGCGAGGAATGGGTTACTCATAAGATCAGGGACTCAAACTGGATCAGTCCAACTCTTTAGCTCAGCGGAAGTGCCTGATGGGACTGGCTGAAGCTCAAAGCACCACCCCTCCAGCTACCAGGCACGCGGGATCCTCTCACAGCTAGCAAACGTTGTGGCCGGAAGGGAGAGAGACAGCCCCGTTCCAGTGTTCAATTTACCGTTGATTAATTACTGGCTGGTTCCTCTTGCATAATGGCATCAGTTACGCTAGGACTTGACGCAACTCAGGTTCACCCGAATTTGTGAACCTCGGCCTTTGTCCGCTGGATGCACAGCACAGGCGCTTGAAGGCGTTTTACTTGGAGAGGGTTGAGTTGACCGTCATCACTGTGTACATCAGCACTCACGTTAACCCATTTAAAGGGGCACGACCGACCTTTTTTAATGCTTCAGTTCACAAAAAGCTTTTACTGGGCTTCAGTATACATACCCACTTAGACAGTGACCACCCTATTGTCCCACCAAATGCTTTCTTTCGTCCGTTCGGCGAAAGAGGCCACCGGAATCGTGCGGCTGGACCCGGTCAAAAGATTGCTTCCGATAGACGATCAGGTAGCTGACGTCATAACTATTCTATACGACCTTAGGTCATCTGCATAATTATAACCAATCAGAGACAAGATGGCGGATGAACCAGCGAAGAAAAAAAGAAAGTAACTATCAGTCGACTCGCGCCGGCCGACAATGACAGACTCGTAATTGAAGAGAAGAAAGAGAAAGAGAGACAAGATACCCCTAAGTAGAATTGACATCGGACCAGGGAATATAGAGCTTGTTGACCGCCCATCCGGAATTTGTCGCTTTATTGCTATGTGAAACAGTAAGTAATCCGGTTACGATCTTTGTCAGTCGATCTTCCTATAGTTTCACGAGCGCTAGAGACTGAGAATTCATGATCTTCAGTAGAATTTATCTTACTGATTTTGCAAGATTTTAAACCTGTTTTATCATGAAGTTACGAGCTAGTTCATCAGATTTTATGCTGTGAGGATCAGACAAATACGGCCTGTGTGTCAAAATTGCGGCACCGGCTGCCGACATCAATGGTCGTGACACGTTTTTGTCTGTGCGGGCTCTCATTCACTCGATTCACAGAGGTAGTGTTTCTGCTGCGATGGTGCATTTGTCGTTTCCAGAGATGCTTTCAGTTACGTAGACTTCGATGTGTGTGATGTGAAACTGCAATGCAAAAATGGGTATAAGTGGGTGAAATACCACTGTTCAGAGTCTGTTTCGTGACGCCCTGGCTCAGTCGCCGGCTTAGCGCGGAGACCCGAGTCAACGAAGAACTTGAAGCCACGCCCACAGCATGATTGCCCGTTACTCAGGGTAGCAGGTCAAGCGGAACACGCATTGATTTTGACAGCATAGCGAATAAGTGGAAAATTTATTTTACATTCTCGTGGAAAATTATGTCAAAAGGATGCCGGAGAACATCAGTACATGTCTACACTGACGCGTGTGTACCCACTCGACAACGATGACCGCCTCCGTCGTCTGCAGTATCGATTGTTCGGGTTCTGCCTTGTGACGTAGGCTAGTTAGTATGCACAAATTCAAAACGAGGCCGATGCAGACGATAATTTGCACTCTCGGGTACAAAAACAACACACCCATCAAACGATGAATTTCGACATTTGGCATTGTATTTACATCATAAAGCTCTAAGTTAGTACACAAAGGACCCATACATAATACTGTCAGCAGTATCTGTTGCAGACAGTTTTCCGACTGTGTTGAGATGATTAAACCTGGGGAGAATCGCTTTAACCACATTTCCCAAATTTTGAAGTTGTCATCGAACGACCATGTACGGCACCAGCTGCAGGAGATGGGTCGACCATGATAATTCAAGGGTAGTGTCAGATTAGCTTGGCGCCAAGCTAATCTGGCACTACCCTTGAATTATAGTCAGTCATAGTCGATCAATCTCCTGCTGTAGAGCGTCTGGGTTAAATGGGGGCATGTGTATTTCATAAGGTATGTGCGCACTCAACGGCTATGATAAGGAAGAAGGTGCGGATCTGGGGGGAGGGGGCTACAGGGGTTCCGGAACCCACCACCCCCTCCCCCGAGACTCAAAATTTTCCTCCCCTCCCCCCTCCCCCCGTTAGTGATATTTTGGCAAATGGTGAGTATCTTAACACAAACGCACACACCTTCTCTGCTTCTCTCCCACCCCCACCCCCCACCCTCCTTCCTGACCCGCTTTTCGATTTTTCGGTCCCTGGAAGCAAGGTCTAGCGTCGGGGAGGCCTTTTGTGTGAGGTTAAAGGTCCAAAACAAAAAGTTGGGACCCCCCCCCCCCCCCCTTCAAGGTAACTCATCTGCCCCTGTGAAGGAATTACAAACAACATTCTCATAACGCGATCTGCTCCATGGCGGGCTTTGATTGCCAGTGCTACAATTTTGCCGACACTGACAGGTTGTCAGTGTTGTCTTGCCTCAGGTGATCAGCTAAGACTGTTTAGTCTCCCCTTTTCTTTTCACTCCATGTGAGTAGACACACGTACCCGAGGTTTTCCACTGCCTTTTGCACACGGTAACGGAAGGAGCTCTTCTGTGTACAGCGGAGAAGAAAAGTCGCAGCATTATTGTAAGACATATCAGTCAATATAAGTTATTCGTCGCTGGGGTTTGCTACACGGACCCTTGTAGGCCTGAGGGAGGTCAAAGGAACCATTGTACCCCGAAGACCTTCGGGGTACAATGGTTCCATTGACCTCCCTCAGGCCTACAAGGGTCCGTGCAGCAAGCCCCTGCTACCAATAACGTATTTGTTTTCATTCCTCCACTATTTTCGTAAAAGAAATCAAGAAGACGTCTTCCGACCTGGATCACGCCAGACATGACTGACGCCAGTCAAAGGAATATACATTTATACATAATAGACTTATGACGTAATTTAAAATATTTCATGACGTTGCCGCCTCCACTGAGTACTGAGTGTGCTTGCATGATCTTTTATAGAACTGTGACAAAACTGGCATCCAAGACGCGTCAGAACTGAAGAGGATTACAAAAAGTCTGCCAATTGTCGCTAGAAGGGTTTTTGTAGCTCGGTCATGTGCTACAGTTTGCGCTAAAGGGATTGGTCGTGTGACGTAGGGATGAAAATAAGAATATTTATAAACTGAAGGCGGCCGAGATAAGTCGCGAACAATTAATTTGTTACTGCCGGCCTGGAGTGGGTCGCTTCAACGAGTACACGGCGCCGGCAAACTTAACTCATTCTACCCCAACACCGAAATCCCCTTGAAATTTTGCCGTTGTCCTCTGAAGACTGCATTGCAGTGCTGGACACAGATCGACCATGATAGTTCAAGGGTGACGCCAGAATAGCTTGGCGCCCACAGGCGCCAAGCTATTCTGGCATCACCCTTGAACTATCATGGTCGTTTCATATCTTGCTGTGGTGTGTCTGGGGTAGAATGAGTTAAGTTAACTCATCAAGTTGTGCCCGAGGTACGAAATTCCCACATTTGGAGCCGTTATCCTCTGACGGGACTGCAATCTACAATTCAGGAGACAGATCGGCCATTATAGTTCAAGGGTGGTGGCAGAATATAGCTTGGCCCCTATGGGCGCAAAGCTACTCTGCCACCACCCTTGAACTATCATGGTCGAACCATATCTTGCTGTGGTGTGTCGCGGGCAGAATGAGTTATAAATACCATATACCGTGACGCGGCACACTGAACTTCTTCTGTCAGTAAACGATTTCTTGCCAGCAAATCACAGTACATTTTTTATTATTGTTCCTGTTCACTCAGCTGTGCCTAAGAACAGCAAACTAGACAGATAGTCCGGTATTACTATAAGGTTTACAGGACGCAGTTAGTCGGACAGACAACCCGGGATGAGTACATCCTTTACTGATCGAGTTTAATGTTGAACAGTTGCCGCATATTGTCAGCAACATACATTGGTTTTCATGAGCAAGAGGTATAGATTCTCATATGCCCCTGCAGCTGCAGTGGCCTGTGAGAATCTATGCCTCTTGAAGACGGCCGAATGGCCCGGTTGACAAAGGACTGTCAAAAGAATGACAACAAAAGTAGTCTCGTTTGAAACATAACCCGTCCTCATTCCTCCAGCTCCCGGCAACCAACTCTCCCTCTTTTTCCCACCCCTACCTCCCCCGCATCCCCTCCCACCCCCGCCCCTCGCCCCCGCCAAGCTCCCCGTCATGACCACTGACTATGGGAACGGTCTCTCTCAATCGAAAACTCAACAAACTGACATTGCAAGTCATCTGAAGAATCCATTCGTCATGGTGAATTTCTTGACCATTTGCAAACATTTAACGCACTGGTTCCACCCCCCCCCCCCCCCCCCCCCCCGCAAGATACCAGTATCTTATCGTTGTTGCATTATGTTTAACTCATTCTACCCCAACACCGAAATCCCCAAATTTTGCCGTTGTCCTCTGAAGACTGCACTCTAGTGCAGGACACAGATCGACCATGATAGTTCAAGGGTGATGCCAGAATAGCTTGGCGCCCATAGGCGCCAAGCTATTCTGGCATCACCCTTGAACTATCATGGTCGATCCTTCTCTTGCTGTGGTGTGTCTGGGGTAGAATGAGTTAAACGCAGTCACTGCCGGGGAACCGCTGTGAACACGACATCCAACTGCAACAAGCATAGATCCTCATGGGCCCCCGCAGTCGCGGGGGGGCTCATGCCGGAGCATCTATGTCTCTTGCTGAAACCAATTCGTATCCACGTTCCTTGGTCTGACGTATGTGGTTTTAGTTCTTGTTGAATGAACAAAGATTTCAGACAGAAAAAAAAGACTGATGACTCCCTCGATGTCAGTGAAGATTTAAATGACACCGACGTCTGCCAGCAAGAGGCATAGATTCTCATGAGCCCTTACGACCGCAGGGGCTGATGAGAGTCTATGCCATTTGCAGATGAATCTCAGTGTCTGTCTGCCGCGTGCAATACTGAAAAGCCTCAGTTATTTTCCTCATGAACACGCAGCCAGACGCTTTGTCATGTAAAACAGCCCTCCGTGTACAATACGATGAAATAAAATCCTGTCAATGTTGAGGATATGAGTCATTACGTCTCGGTTCAGTCATGTCTCGAGGCCAGGAAAAAAAAATCGAAAGCTCGAAGTTTTATATGTATCACCGCGAACTTACTCCAAAGTTTCACGGCGCGGCAGCCACAAACTGTATGGCGACTGCTCGCTCTGACTGCCGTATCCATATTATAGATTACGCCAATCCTGGCGCGCTTCTCGGCTGCGCCTTATACCATAGGCGTCGGGCTAGCGCTGGCTGGCACAACTAAACTTTTAACGTGACAAGACTTATGTACAGGAATAGACTTCATTATTTTTCTTAAACATATCTTAACCCTAGCTTATAACCTAGATGTAAATACATTAATGTTAGCGGTAGCAAATTTTTAACCTGTAAATAAGGTCTTTTTAACATACGTTATAATGATATTTAAATAAAGATGTATACATTTTTAAATCCAAAAGGACCCTTGTTTTTTGGAAGGATAAAGGAGTGGCCTTGGCCCCCAATATCGAAGTAAGAGACCAAACACCATTTATTGGCCGTATGGCTTTGTCCATCGGCCCTCTTAACCAAATTTTATTCTGGCCTATTTCCCCCGCCTATCCCCCCAAGTAAAGTCAAACCAGCTAGTCCTTTATGCTAGTCTAGTAAATAGGGACGATAAGCCAAATTCATTCTCCAAAGTTTGGTTGTTTAGAACTGTGCGACGCAGGCTGAAGCTACTGTTTTTGTCGGGATACACAGCTGTGCGGTGTCCTGCTTGCGCGCGAACCTTTTTTCGCGGTGAAGCTTTTCACTGAGGAAGTAATTTAAGTCCGTGTTACTCAACACGCAGCTTTAACTCATTCAGCCCGACGGCCGTATTTCCCAAATTTTGGAGGCGTCATCTAATGACTATGCACCAGTTGCAGGAGATGGATCGACCATGATAATTCAAGGTCAGTGCCAGATTGTAGCGTGACGAACGATACACCGCCAACAGCCTACGAGAGGGTTGTCACATATAGCGCTATGCCTGGTGGCAGCACCGACCTACACCTCGTCGAATAAGTTGTTCAAGGCGCCGGTCGCTGGAGACCTCGCGCTATGCTGCGCGCTGATATGTAGGCACGCGGCGCAGCGAGCTGAATGGGGCCAGGTTATAAACATCCTAGGGCATACTCTCTCGAAGCGCATTCCCCAAAGTCAAATGTCTTGCATGGTGTTTCGATGACGCTATGCGTATCCTGGAATGTGTCGCGCAAGATCGCAGCCAGGAAGGAGGAGGAGCACACTGGTCGAGCGCACATTACGTAGGAGGGGTAGTTTGTAATAGGGTAACCGCCCCAGAGTCGATACCAGCTGTCGTAGCCCACGCGCGCGGGTGGCGTGTCTTGCGTCGAGGAGCGCCGCGACTCAAGCAGTGTACCTCAGGTCGGCTATAATATCTCGCACTCACTCACCGACTGTGCTAAAGTCTCAGTACTTGGAGCGTCGACATTGCATCTATTTGCCCGTCAGTGAACAGGTAGGAGTGTATGAGTTCTACTGAGGGACGGCGCGTGGGGAGGGACCGTGACTCTCGGACTCACACAGAGTTTGATACCTTGGGTCTCGTGCAGAAGGCTCGGGGACCGTCTCAGCTTCGTGTGTTGCCGCTTTCCGCATACGAGGATAGTTATGTTGTTTGCTTTTGTAGATCTAAGATATTACGTAAGTCAAAATGATAATGTGGACTACTTGAGTTTAAATGTAACGCGATTGCACCTACGGTCGTCCCACGCTTTGCCAGCTGGAACCTGTAGTATAAGACGCCTGAGAGCGTGCGGGATAAGCATCGAGGAAGATTCGCATCATCCGCCGCGGGGTCCGCCTCTCTGCGAAGAGGCTTGTTACTGGTGTTGAAGACCCTGATTGCGTGAGGATCGGAAACATATATCACTGCGCAAGACCATGAGCGGAACATTCGGTCGAGAGGGGGGAAAAGACAACTGGGACAAAGCGGCCCCCTATTGGTGCAACATCACGACGTTTCCAGCGCGGCATGGAGGTGTTGCACAAGGCCCGAGGTAGGCCTCTGCCACAACTAAATATCTAAGACTTGTCCCTGTGTGTTATCATGGCTATAGACCCCTTTGATCCGTGGACATAAGAGGATAGTCTACCGAGACAACTATGTCATGAGTGTTAGAGTTCTAGGAGGAGTGGACCATTTAGACTGTGCATAAAGCTGTTTGTAGTGAGATAGATAAATAGACGGAGATCTAGACTGTCGATTAAGACGCAGAAGGTGTTCTCCTTGAAGGGGATCGAACATGGGTTTTTTATAATCTACTGACAAACATTCAGCTGTTACGATCTTGTAGAGCAGAAAAATCACAAACCTTGCCTTATAAAAAAACAGCTGGAGTAGCGGTAGAAATAGACAATGTATATGAAAATACGGCTAGCGTTCAATCGATCAGAGTAAACAAAGGTCATATATTCGTGGGTGAAGCTCAGATCTCGAAAAGCTCCTATAAGCGGGTTAATTATCGCCTCGCTGATGTTGGCCGTGCGCGCGATCAACACTAGCACTGTAGAAAGCGGAAGCAATTATTAGATTACACGTACACTCGATGGAAGAATCGTCATAGGAGCGGCTAGAAAGCTCGTGATTTGTAGGACATGCAATGAACGATTACTCAGTACCTGTAGGACAAGTAAAATGTGTTGCCGAGACTTCTAGCGGAGACGGGTGCGGCTATCTGCCACACTCAGTAGCGTGGGGCTACTGGTGCGCCATCGTAAGTAGTTGACGTTAAGGTCGCCCCAACACGCGTGCGGCTCACTCGCGGGCATACCGGATTGTATGTGTGAGTGTCATCCCTAGATCACTGGTAGTATTATATCATAGTTGTGTCCCTAGCAGAGGCGACGCTGTAAAAAGAATGTGTGTTGAGTGACGGTAGGCAGTATAAGTTGATAAAGAGAATAGATAATATAGAATAGCACTAATGCTCATACCTTAATCCATGTTCGTGTTAAGACGTAGGGCTCCCTGTTGGAGTGATGGAGAAAGAATTGATATTTGTAGCTGTCTATTTTTGTATGAGATCTAAGAGTGTGCCTTTGCCACGTCCCTCACTCGCTTTCTACCTCTCGGAAACTGTTTCGTCGCAGGCGACAGAAGATGCAGCTAAAACGGTGTATGTCGTCTGCGGGAGCAAGACGACTCGGTCACTAGGCGCAGGATTTAGTAGCGGCTGTCAGTAGTGGACGATTTGTCGGCTTGCACTCGCAGAGCTAAGTAGAGTCACCTAAGTGTGAGTAGAGGAGTTGAGTCTCAAAGATGTCGATGAATGCTCAGAGAGACACTGTGCATATGCCCTTCCGCTAACGTCTCAAGCGCTCTTAGAGTGCAACTTCGAGAATATTAAGGCCGGCACTGCCGTACGCGGCTCACGCTGTCGCGGCTCGCGACACCCTTCAATCACACGCAAGCAGAGTCGTGATTGTGACATAGAGTTCTGGAGAATGTCCAAATTCTGCGCATACAGTAATATAAGCGAACCCTTGCTCGTTGGTACATGTAGCCGGTCGACGACTGAAAGCTTATCATATCTCACCAGCAGAGTTTCGTGTCGCACTCGCTGATATCGAAACGCGTGATGGGCTGTGTGGAGCTGGAGTTTTGCGCTGTAGGCGTTGTCAACGTGAGGAGTCAGACTCACACGAGCCGTCGGGATATCGCACTATAGCAATGACGCTAGTTGGCATGTCATCGTCTGTGCGAGCACTGGCGTTCTACCGTGTTGAACTGGGGCGTGTCAAGCCTGTCAACGGCGAGGATAAATTTTTTCTTGTAGTGTGTCATGGATTCTTGGATACGTGATTAAACACACTTTCATAGCAGCAAGGCATAAAGGCGAGACTGCTGACGGGAGTTTGTCAGGCGCGCTAGCAGCATCTACGCTCAGTGTAGAGGTGGCCTTATCTTATACTTGCGTTTGTTTGTGTGGAGATGTGCACTAGCTGTGTTTTAGCGTCTGTATGACATCACCGAAAGCAGGTGGAAGACATGGTCCACTGGTTGTATGCATGGCAGAGTGTCTCCTTTGTGGGCGGCTAGTGTGTGCGCTGGTGTGCGGTGTGTGGCGTTTGTGTAAAGGCGGTTGGGAATTATATCACTGTTTTTCTATCAGACTATGCCCGGGCAGCACAAGGTGACTTTGTGGCATGATTAATGTTTAGTATGGATGGGGTTTTTTTTGCATGTGTGTGATGTGTTTGCTGTTCTAGATCTTGTACGGGGGTTTCGGTACATTTGGTTTGTAGTGTGCTGTCTGCTCATGTTTCGTTTATTTCTGTGTGCGCGGTGGCGATTGGTGAGTCAGGCGCTCAGTCAACCGGTGTTGGACCCGCCCTTCAGAGTGTCGTAGAGTGGGTAGAGTGCAGTGTGTGTTTGTCATTCAGTGGTGTGTCGCGCACGATGTCCACGGAAAGGTGCTCAAAGGCACTATCAGCTAGTTAACTGCAGAGAGAGGCGCGTCAAAAGATCGCGCTCTAGTTCATAGTTCTGTTGAGGAAGAGTGGCATCGGTGAGTGTAGTTGGAGAGAACGATTTGACTATTGCGCGCGCGTTGCTTGTGTCGCAGGCGTGATTGCTAGACGTTCGCCGCGTTGGTTGTGTGTCACGCGCCAGTGTTTGTGCGGTTGAATAGTGTTTGCCGAATGTCTATTGTGTGCCCGCACTTATGTTACTCGATTGGACGGGCTGTCGCTATGCTATGGACCAATTGCCTGAATGCTGAGTGTGTGTTGTTGTTACACGGGGCCGACCGCCTTGACTAGTGCCGCACGCTGCTGTGCGATGAATGTCGACTGATGTGTCAGTGTGAGCTTCTGTTGCTTTTGTTGACTGCGGATGGTGTGCCGGGTCTTGAGGCTCTCAGCCCACCGGCTAGATCTTTGTGAGAGTGTGTGTGTGTATTGATTATTTGTGTTGTTGCGAGCTTGTGTAGTTGGAGGGGTAGACGTGCCTCAGTTGTTTGTTGAGTCGAACAAACACAAAGAAATGATAGTAGTATCAGACTCGTGCGGCTTCGTGTATCTCAGATTTTGGTGGTAGACGCGCTAAGCAAGTGAAGACATCCAGCTGCCCGAGGTAGATGTCAGTGTCCGGTGTCTGAGTACTCCTTGTCTTATGTTTGGTTCAGCTGGTAGGAGCGCCGGTTGTTGTGATCATGTTTGCGTATGTCGTGAGAAAGTCAGTGGGCACAAGTACGCAGCCTTTGTTGTTGGTGGTGCCAGGAGATCAGCTTAGCTCGCCTCCAGTTCCGTGGCACAATACCACCACACTTGTTCGTCGTCCTATTTGGCGCAGTGTAGTGAATGCGCTGGTGAATCGTCGGCATCTGCTCGCGCATACCATGATTCGTGGATGGTGATGTGCGAAGCTCATTGTTGTGGGGATATGTTTGAGAGGGGCCGCTGAGAGACTCTGACTGAAGTGCCTCTCTATCACTTCGCTACACGATCACACAAGATGCACGACAAGTAATGTGGGCCCAGAATATGTGATTGTTTCTTAGTGCTCTTCTTAGATAAATAGATACACTTTGAATTGTGAGGCTCTAAGGACTAGTGATCTTAGAGTGTCAGCCTATGCTGACTGCAGCCGAAGTTGTGTGTTGTTTCTGTGTGAGATTAGTAACGCTTTGGAGACCTAATCCGAGATGACAATACTTTCCAAGATGGCTTGTCTAAGTAGTCGCGCGATCCGTTGGCGCTTAGAAACACACTGCGCGTCGTTCGTAGAGTAGACCTGCTTCTTCGTTGGTGAGAATGACGATGAGACAGTTATCAGTGTCAAGATACTGTGTTAGGGTGGGAGTTTGGTTATCTAGGACCAGAATTCAGAAATCGCGGCTCACTAATATAGACACTGCAGTGAAGGGCTTATGATAAGATCTACCACTCGGTGCTCTACTGAGGTCTTGTGAGATGACTCTGAGTATCAATCCATATCTTGACGAGTGTCCACGGTGCAGAGCTCGCGGGCACACGTGCACGATCGAGTAATTGTTATAGATAGTCGCTAGGCAGCCAGGCGCCTACCTGTACAGAGGCTCACGGCTCTTCCCCCTAAGATCGGGATGCAGAGTGTGATCTCAACAAGAATCGTGTTGCACGAATGAGCAGATATATCTAGTGACTATTTGATATATGTCGTCCCTTGTGTTGAGAATCGAGAGACAAAAGGTATTGAATATACCTACAGTATCCAGCGAGTTGAAGCGTCTCGTGATGTCACAGGGGGCTAGGGAGAGTAAGAGCGTGTACTCCTTGGGCCCGCAGGATGTGGATGTGTGGCTTCCACTTGGCACGCGATCAGTGTGATTTCTGGATGAAGTTGCATTGTCTTGTCTCTGTTGGCGTGGAGTTTGGAGGTGTAAAAAAAGCAACTGACTCTTAGATACTCTAATCCATTCTTTGGACTCCTCTATAACGTACACTTCGCAGAATAACTGTGTGCACTCTGCGAGCCGATTTTAGTACAGAATGGTTTTACTTATATGACAGAAAATACCGACGACCTTGAACACTCGGCTCTTTGCCTGCTCATTGGTGCGTCGAAACAAAAGTGAAATATAAGATAAAAGAAGTCTCAGAAAGTAACAAACTATTCATAGAAATCTCATATAGTATCAAATAATAAAGATTATAATGGAGAAGGTTATTTTGCTCGTTGTCGTATGTGGATATGTGAATAGTGGTACGGAACCCTCCGAACACTAGTAGAGTATAACATGGACTGTTTGGGTGTAGATGTTGTGCTTTGACTCGCGTTTTCGACAAGTGAGAGCATGTCACGCGGGATAGTAAGCGAGCTCCGTATATATGGTGGTGTTTTGTCCAGACTGATCTCTAGAAGAATGTGGGATGCCACCGCGTACTCGCTGCGTCGCGCGTTCTAGTGTGCTGTGCACCGGAGGTTTGGTAGTTGAGTGTCGGAGATTTTTGCGAGTTGTTCTGAGGATTCCTTGGATGACGGGCGATGTTGATTTAGAGGTGCCTAAGATGTGTGCCGTGGTGACCGGCCGCCACGGATTATCTTGCCCGCGCGGGTACTGGAAATGTTCGCGCTTCCGTCCACTTGTGGTTCACTAGACATAAAACCCTATATCGGGACCCACGTGTTGGTCGGTGCTTTGTGGTTCGCCATCGCACCATTTATTGGCCGAGAAGGGGCGGTTGCGAATCGATATGTGTTAGAGAGAACTGAATAGTGTGTGTTTTGCGCAAGCTCGCATAGCGTGTATAGAACGTCTCTATGGAAGGGAGGGTACATTGTGATGGTAGTGATGTGAGTATCGTTGGGAAATGGGTAGCGCGAATGGGGATGGGAGAGAGGAACGATAGAGATGGTGAGCTGGAGGTATAAGTGGTTGTTTAGATCTGAGTGGAGAGCTCCAGGTTGCAGTGATTAAATCCTCACGCAGTTACGTTTAGTGTCTAAGAACTACGTAAACGAAGCAGTGTAGAAAACTGGATGAGTGATGCAATAAGAGATGGGGGTGAGTGCTGTAGAAGGGGCGCTGTTTTCGAGATGCTTCTCGCGGCCGTGGAAGACACTAGGATAAAGCCAGAACACTTAGATATCGTATAACTGTGTGATGTGAAACAGCGTCGCAGGTACCGGTGCGACCAGAGAATGCCTACAATACGTTTCGCGGGACTTGATCAGGAGAATGCACTATCAGATGAGCAAGCTCCGCGCGTCTCCGCGTTTAGAAGGATTGAATATTGAGAATAGGCTGATGAGAAGGATAGTCAGAACGAATCCATATAAGGAGGACGAGAGGAGAGGCTGGGATAAGCTTAGGGAGTATAGAGTGAAGTGCGTAGGCGAAGGATTGCAGAGCGCGTGTGGCTACGCTATCTGCGGTTTGGCGACGTGACCGCAGTAGCAGCGCGCGTTGATGCTGGTGGGTGTGCGGTGCTCGAATGTCTCTCGATGGAGGTGGGGCGCGCTCATAACTGTAGGTACTGTTTATACTAAAGAGAGGTCTGGAGTGATAAGGAGGCGTTCATCCGAGTCTGACCTCGAATATTCGCGCAGAGTCAGCGCTAAGCAGCAGTATCAGGCGCGACAGCTTAAGAAATTGAGAGGAAAACCCACCACTCTCCACCCCAAAGCCAACCACTCTTTGTTAATCTGCTGCATCTGTAAAGTGTCCAGTTCTATTGTTTTTTCCTTTGTTTCTCTGAATAAGCCCTAGGGTATATCTTAATGTTTAGATCTTTTTAGTTACGCAACCCATGATGTGACTAAGGGTCTGGCCTCAACGCAGATAACCATATACAAATTTTTCTTGTGTAGTGGCTGTGTGTATTTATTATGAGGTTAGTATACTATATTGAACATGAATTGCCTCTAGTGATTCACTGCACAGACGCTTGGAGACTGTCAGACGCCCGGGTGTTGTTTTTTATTTGTGCTAGGGTTTGCTGTTGGGCTAGGTCCTTGTGTGCTGTGTTCGGATTTGTCTTGTTACTGTCTCTATTATGTTGAGTGTGTGCGCTTCGTTGTCTTTTGTTTAGGATTTGATGTAGTAATACTGTGTGTTGATAGACTCGTGTAGAATGGCCAGGGAGGAGTGGTGGTGGCTCGTCGCGCGATGCGCGCGGGTAGAGGAGAGGGGAAGGTATGATGTGGAGCATGTAGTTTGGCTCATCAGCCCAGGCTGGTGCGCTTCGCAGGCGGGAGGGCGTGGGCCAGGAGGGGGGGGGCATGGACATGGAGGAAATCAAGCTCAAGGAATGACCTATCTTGTGTGTGCGTGGGTCTGAAGTTTGCTGTGAACATATACGATGTGGACAGATAGGTGGTGAGTAGTCTTTCACGTGTGTATAATTAAGCGCTGCCGTTATTGTGTTAGTGTCCTCCAGTTAACTGACAAAACTAAAGAGTTCGCTTGCGCGGACCCGCGGGGTTTGCATGGTGTGCACGTACTATCAGTTTATTTATCAAATGGCAGTCGCCGGCCCGTGAGGGAGTCAGTACGTACGTTAGAGCTGTAAGTGGGATTGGAAATGGCTGTGAGCGTGGGACCGCGAGGTGTGGTAGACGGAGGCGTGCGCAGCGACTGGCATCGTGTCGACTTCGTGGGGCGCGGAATGTGTAGTGTGTGACCATAACCTCGGCCCATAAT
Organism: Semisulcospira habei; assembly: GCA_036245525.1. Lineage (NCBI taxonomy): Eukaryota > Metazoa > Mollusca > Gastropoda > Semisulcospiridae > Semisulcospira > Semisulcospira habei. The sequence goes on from BTPG01000002.1 coordinate 303,163,903, forward strand.
TCTCGGTGTCGCGCGGGAAACTATGGCGCCAAGCCATTTATTGGGGCCCGAGCGCACTGGCAGTCTCAGATGAGGGTGGCGCGGTGATGTTGTCAGGTAGTGGTGGTGCGGCTGACTTGAGGATGGGATAAGGGAGGAGATTTAGATTCGGATTTCGTTGGGGAATGTAATATGCGCTGGGGTGTATTTTGTGGATGATAGGGTGGAGGGGGGAATATGCGAGTTGTGGAGGCAGATAAGTATTGGGATGAGTTAGTACATCGTCGGCATGTTTAAGAGAGAAAAATAGGCACTCTTCGAAGTGTGTTTTGTTCGTCTGATGCAGAATGAGCGAATAAAAGGCCGTCTAGTTGGCGCAATTGTAGACCCTACACGACTTGCCGCGACTACAGAACAGGTACGGAACAGACACTGATCACAGTAATCCACACGCAGCTCGCTAACACACTCTGAGACAGGCACTTATGTGAGTCTAGAGAAGCTTATCGTCAGCAAACGAAAGCCAGAGATAGACGCAAAACAACTATTTAACACTACATGATATAATCAACGTGAGTATTGAGGCACCTCACGACAGAGCAGACTGCACACCACACACGGGCGTAGTGGACTGGCCGACGCGTGCGGCTCTCCATGCGTCTCCGCTCGACCAGATGTCGCATCAATCATCTCGCTCTTCTACATCTCATGCTATAGTACGACACATTGTACAGCTTCAAGGCCTTGTCAAGTTCAGAGTTGTAGGACTCTTGAGACTAGACGTGGTCTCTAGGCGTGAGTATTCCTTCCGCCTATTTAGCGCACTCGTTTTTTATACACTACGTCTCGCTATGAGTTGTCCAGATGTAAACTTAGGTCTGTTGTGGCGCCCGCCCACCGCCCGCTCGCCCGCCGTCGTCGCCCCACACCAAGCTAAGATCCCGTATGGCCGTTGTGCTTCACCGTGTACTCTTAAACGTACAACTCTCTAACGCAAGCGCCGTCGAACAGTTTTTTTCTCCTCCTCGAACATAACAAACCTGCAGAGTGTTTGTCGCGCGTCATTCTACACAGGCTCAGCGTTTCCTACGCGCTGTAACTATTGCTCGTTCATATGTTCGCGCTGGACTCATTCCATACTCATTCAGCCGTGCACAGCCACGCTCACAGCTTGACGCACTTACAGCCCTGGAGACTCGCGGTCGCCTCGCTCCCCCTTCTCCCCCTCGACCATCGCCCGCATACTATTCCGCCGGTCGGCCAGATTGCTACCTTTGGCGCCGAACCCAGGCACCCGCCACATCTCGCTAATATCCCCTCCCCGCGCCACTAACCTTGAATTATCATGGTCGATCCCAGATTCCCTGCAATAGGTGCATAGTCGTTTAGAGACCCCTGTCTCACCAAATAAGAAACTCGCGGCCAGAGGCTCCACATTACTTGGAGCGACGAGAGCTGAAAGGACGCTCGTCACTGGCCCAAAACCCCCGCCCAAAAATCCATATATCTAAGTACAAGATTCAGAAAGAACAAGTCTAGTAAATGTTCTCCATCTATAAGACTCTCGTCCGTTAGTGACGCTGGAGAAAGATATCAGCTTGAAAGCAAATAGTTAGATAGATGAAACGGCAAATGTAGTACAATATTGTATAAGCAATAATAAATCTCTGATAATATCTTCCGCTCTGTTTGAGAAGAATTTTGTTGACCACTCAGTACATAGTATTCTGCGGTAATTACATAAAAAATATAGTTATCATTTTATCAGTGAGTGTCATAAACAGAAAGGTCACTACTAAAACTTTCTGTAAATGAATAATTCGAAAGTGTGAGGAGCTCTCCATATTGTTTATTCTAGTATGTGATTGAATATATTAAAAGTGAACTCGCACTCAAGATGAATCAGTGTATGTTAATAGTTGTTGATTGAAAAGAAATGTATGTGTCGCTCGGTTTTGCGGCTTTTTTGGTAGCGTGTGATTGACTATCTACACTAATGCACTAAAATGGGTAACCGATGATCTCACGCTAGTGAAATGGGGTTGTCTCTATGGTCGCGCTAGAGGTCTGTGTGGTACACACAGAGTCTCCTCCTACCTTGTCTACGCTACCGTTCGCGCCCCTTCGCTTCACCCTCGCGTCCCCCTCGTGCCTCCCCCGTGTGTCGAGCCTCTATGCCATCCCGCTCTCTCCCACTAACCTATCACACACCTCGCCGCGCTACACCATACACTCGCACCACTTACGGCTCGACCGGCGTGATGCCCTCACATAACGTATTTTGACTAGTCAAATGACGTACGCTTCATCAATTTCCTCCATCCACTTCTAACCTGCTAACTTAACTGCGGGGCACATCAGGCATGAACGCTTCCTCAGCTCTTGCCTCTCTCTCGAACATAATTAGACAGAGCGGGAGTTAACGGCGGCAGATTCGCACAGGTGGGCGAGGTTTGCTCCTCTGGGGCCATGGACGAACACACGCGTCTCCAGCCTGACGGAATCGAGCCAGACGTTGCCACCAGTCAGTCCACTATCGGCCTCGCCATCTTGTGATGGCTCACCCACAGGACGAAAGATCGCGAAGAAGACGGCCCCCCCCTCCCCCCCCCCCCCCCCCCCCCCCCCCCCCCCCTCCCCCCCCCCCCCCCCCCACCCCCCCCCCCCCCTCCCCCCCCCCCCTCCCTCCCCCCCCCCCCCCCCCGCCACCCCCCCCCCCCCCCCCCGCCCCCCCCCCACCCCCTCCCCCCCCCCCCCACCCCCCCCCCCCCCCCCCACCCCCCCCCTCCCCCCCTCCCCCCTCCCCCCCCCCCCTCCCCCGCACCCCGCCACCCCCCCCCCCCCCCCCCCCACACACACACACAAACACCCACCCAACAAACAAACCAAAGAAAAAGTAATAATGCAGTAATTTAAAATGTAAATAATAAATGAATAAATAAATCGTCGATTTTTACTGTCGTAGGAGTACTAAAGTGGGCCAGATTTCTTCCACTTCAGTCCTACCTACACTGACTAGGCCTCGTTAGAATCTGTACACCTCTTGCAGATGAGCGCCACTAAAGCTGAGTGCCTGCACACTGAATACTGGCAAACGTTGAAACACAATAAGCAAAAGGTGGTAGGGCCGATGTCGGCCGAAGCACGGTAGTGCGCGGGCTGTACTGTGCGCGGGCGCGGGCTGTACTGTGCGCGGGCTGTACTGTGCGCGGGCTGGCTTCCGCCGACATCGGCCCTACCACAGTCTTGTACCACCTTTTCCCGCTTACCCGGAACCTCCTTGCATCAGCAATCTCACCTTGAACCCTGACCAAGGCGCGGCCTCTTCCAGGACAGATTTGGCAAAGGCATAATGCAAACTACCATGGTGGCTACAGTGAAGAAGGATGAAGCTCAGCTGCCGAAATCATGTCGGGACTGTAGCGCCGCACAACGACTTAGGAAATAGGAACGACTTTGGAAAGTTTAAAAGTTGTGCTTGTCGAAGGTAACTCAATTTTCTGCCTGTAATCAGTTGGAAAGCAGGCAGAAATCTCACTCTCAGTACAGCACCGACTCTTTCATTTTTTTTCCCCCAGTAGGGTCAACTGAGAGCAATGGCTGACTAAAAATGAACAAAACATATTGGGGGGGGGGGGGAGGAGCGGGGATGGGGTGAGGGTGGGGATGGGGGGCATGGGTGGGGTGGGGGTGCGGTAATGGAAGGGAGGGGAGGAAGGGCAGGTAGCAAAGGCGAGGGAGATAATAGGGGTGGGAGAGGGCCCTAAAAACTGACTAACGGCAACTCGACTGTCAAGTAGTCATGCCTTCATCGTGACTGTCAGATAACCAAGAACTGATCTACGAAAATAATCACAAAACATTAACCCTTTTTATCCTGATACACTATTGCTTGACTGAAATAAATTTGACTGTGATAGTTCAAGGGTCGTGCCGGCCAGAATAGCTTGGCGCCTGAGGCGCCGAAGCTATTCTGGCACCAACCTTGAACTAAAATGGTTAATCTGTAATGTAGCCTTCATAGCAGATTAAACAAATTCGGCCTCATGGTGTAATGGGTTAAGATGTGTCAAGCATAGGGTCGAATCACGACCCTTGCCCGCGAAAAAAAATTCTAAAAATAGATTTCCGAGCGCAAATGCCTACTTCCGGTGACATGGCATTGACCGTCGAAAATACCGACGAAGCACTGCAGCTGGGGAAAATGCAACATGTACCCTCATATTGAGTTTCCACCTAAAATATTATGCTGTAAAGTGTTCTCATAATTCATCTTTTTAGATAATATAATTTTTGTATGCAATGAAAAATGAATAATAAATAGCTGGTAAATTTATTTCAGATTTGTCTTAGTGGTTGCTTTTTGTTTTCTGACTATGCTTACATGTATGAAAAACACTGATTTTCAGCGTCAACAAGTATTACTCGATTTGCAACACAGATAAAATAACACACAAGACATGGACAAAGATGTCAACCCTAAAACACTGAAAAGTAGAACACTATTAAAAGAATTTATTAAATTGGTGCAAAATAAATACCTTATGTTACAGATAAAAATACCACTCTTTTTGTAAATAATTGCACTTAGAAATTATTTAGATGGAAAGATCTGTAAGTTGTTAAATTCAATTCTCTGAATCGAAATACATCACTCATTCCGTAAATAATTGAAAATTGTCCTAAACCGGGCATTTCCCAGAAATAGCTGAATTTGTCTACAGGCATTTCCTGAGAATGACTGATTTCTTGTTCTGCGGACTGCATGCACATGCACAGCGGCGCGCACACACACACACACACACACACACACACACACACACACACACACACACACACACACACAGTGACACACACACACACAGGGGTGGCCAAATCTTTTTTTTTTCTGAGGTCATCTGGCGGACTAGCTCAAGAAAAAAAATGAATTAGTCTGCAAGAATCTTAACTAGTCCGCTTACTAATCACCAAAAATCAGAATGCTTGTACAATGTTAGTGAAAAAAATGAAGGAAAAAACATTTAATGAAATAACACATTTAGTATTGTAATTGTATTTTTTTCTATAAGTTTTCTTAAAATAAAAAAAAGTTTATATTTCTCACAAAAAAATTACTTAACACAGCGTTAGATAGGCCTACCTTCTAACTGCATATGGTAAAAAGCATCAGAAAAGTATCACTGTAAATTAAATGAACATTTATTATTTATACACCATTGCTTAAAATCTTTTGCAAAACGTAATCGTTTAAAAAAAATCGCTTCATATGTTGTTGTTTTCTTCTTCTTTTCTTAAGGATCGCTTTCTAAAACAATACAGTGAGCCATCACAAAAATCAAAACAACATAAGAGTCCTGTCGTCTGCTAGCAGAAAGTCGTGAAAGTTATCACATGGTCACATGACTATAAATAAAATGGTGATAATTTCGAGAAGTAGACGACGCTTGTGTTCGTCATGCCTTACAAATCGGCGAAAAAAATAATAGATGACTGGTCATATAATAGATAACTGGTCATAATTTGAGGTAGTCCGTCAGGCTACCAAATCTAGAATGTGAGGTAATCCGCAGCAATTCGAGATCACATACCGGCCATACATAAAATATATAACAGTATTGATATTATATGACTAAGATATATTACACTATTATCACCATGATCATCATGTCTTGTCTGTTCAAAAAGTCTAAGATCGACAGTTACCATCCAAAACACAAATTAAATTCTTCAAACAACATACTAGTTGGACACCGAGTGTTGTCACCGGAAGTAGTTAAAACGAAGATTTTTACCGATCATTTACGAAGATGACGTCGCACGAAGCAGACGCCTTAATTTCGTGATTCGTCCCTATGGTTAGCGTGTTTTAGTTCTCTCGTGATATTTACAACAGCAATCGGCTGGCCATTCAGATAAATTTATTTCGTGTGCATACTACTGAGTACATTTTGCAGCCCGGCCCGAAGTTCACTATCGTACTGTGTCTCTTTCTGAAGAACGGACACGAAATGTACAAGTCCGTTGTCAGACAGTCAAGCCGCTGAGGTCTGCTTTCTTCTTCTCATAGTTTTCCTCTCTTCAGGAATGGAGGACGCCCTGCGATGCCGCCTACGTCATAGCCTCCAAGTATGATTTGGAAACCGGGAACACTGAAAGAGAATTACCCAACGAAGAAAGAAGTACGCTTAAAAAGATACAGTTACAATACAGTTTATGAGCCCTTATAATTCGGAATACACCAGTGTGTGAAATAAATTTGACTAAAATAGTTCAAGGGTAGTGCCAAGCTATTATGGCAATACCCTTGAACTAAAGCCATTGGTCTATATCCTTATCTGTAAGTACTAGATAATGTGAGCTTGCATATGGCAGTGTACAAATTTGAAGCTTTTAGCCTCAGTAAGTTGCGTTGGTTGTAATTATCTTTTCTAAGCGTGCTTCTTTCTTCTTTCTCTGCAGTTTACACGCTCGGCAGTCACCTTTTTGCTCTGGATTTCTGACTGAAATCCATATACAGCAGTAAACTTTTTTTTTTTTTCATGTATTCTCGATGCTAACCTTTTAGTGAATCTTTTGTCTGTTGAAAGACAGTATCATGTCTGTGACATATATCACTGTCAAATTGTGCAGTCGATACAGTTGAACACCATGACTATTTGTAAACGATCCAGTGTCAGCATTGATAAACCGAAATGTCTCCATATATCGAGGTGCGTAAAACATATTTCAGCAAGCAAGCGGCATAGATTTTCATGAGCCCCTGCGAATGCAGGGGCTCATGAAAATCTGTGCAGCTTGCAGATGGAATGAGCAAGCTGAACATCAAGGACACTACCAACGATACACCTGTTGGCTGGAGAGAAAGGTTACGGCCGGTTCATTGCAACGATACACAAACAGCCTCGATATTGCGCACGAAATTTACACAGAGAAGAGAAGCGTTCAGTCGTGTAAACATCGATTTGCCTGGAGTGATGCACTTTTGTGTTCAGTTTGTAGGAGTGGGGGGGGGGGGGGGGGGGGGTGATAGTGGAAAGGCGCGAGCAACGCCGCCGGAGGTATACGGGGTAGGCCGGGGAGGGGGTGTGGAGGTTGATGGCGGGGTTGCGAAGGAAAGGGAAGTGTCGTGTGTTACGCGTTTGGTTGTGTGTGTGTGTGTGTGGGGGTGGGTGGGTGGGTGGATAGGTGGGGGGATGGGGAGGGGGTAGGGGTTGGGAGGGGAGTGGAGAGGTTGAGGGGGGGGGGAGACACTGGAGTGGGTCGGACCGAGCGGGCGGATGTGGTAAGTGTGTGATGGTTTTTCGGCCACTGGAAGACGGTGTCATGAAAAACTAGACCTCTTGCGTCTAACGTGTTCAGTGCCACTTGACTCGATGACGCAGACTGCCCGCGGCAAGCTTCGTTAATTCAACACCAGATGGCCGCATCTGTCCCAGGAACGATGGATTCAAAATGGTTTCAGCATGAGGCATACATCCTCATGAGCCCCAGCAACGGCGGGGGCTCATGAGGATCTATTGCAGCTGGGTGGTGTTCGAATTTTCTCGGCACTGCCGAACGGGATGAGAATGTGTCCGGGTAGCTGGCCTAGTCCAGGCCGCGATGTGAACGCGTCCGTCCGTTCGCCGGGTTGCTAGCCACTGACACTTCGCTGTTTTTCTAGTCTCTTTTGTTTCAGTATCAAACTAGTTTTCTTTTTTGAACGTAGTGAATGTAAGCGTGCTCAGGACCTGGGGTCAATTGCATGAGCTCACTTAGTCCTGCGCCAGCCACTAAGCAAGGCGCGCCGCCATAGCGGCGCGCCTTGAATAGTGGCTGGCGTAGGACTATGATCCCTCATGCAACTGACCCCTGAGCAAGCTATTAAGAGCGTAAGGACACACAATCAGACAGGCAGGGAACGGGCGGTCTGGGGGGTGGGAGGGGAGGTGGGAAGCGGGGGTGGGTGTGGGGTGGTGGGGGGGGGGGGGGGGGGGAGAGATGCTCTAAAATCATGACTGGATTTTTCCCGGTTATCGTGATTCGTGACTTTATTTTCTTACCGATCCTCGTGATCCGTGGAAAAGAACGGGTCGTCGTGAAACGTCAGAGGCAAAATAAGACTTTCGTGATCCGCGAAAACGACCTGTATATTTCGTGAAATGTGACAGTTAGTTATCAGACTATAAATTTTAGTCATAACCCCCGCCCCTCCCCCCCCCCCCCCCCCCCCCCCACGCGTGCACACACGTACATACGCACACTCCGGCCCAGCAGCAACACGTAATCGGGCCCGGGCACGACGGCCGCAGTGGGGCCCGAGGTCCTTTGCTTACTGGGCGGCGGCTCTCTAATATCAGTGAAACTCCGGCAATTAGTTTCAATACCGGCCATCAGTCTTGGAATAGTCGATGTCAGTGATACGAAGACTGGCTGGCCTTCGGTCTTCACGGTTCCATAGGAACAGATATAAATCACCGGCGGGAAATATGCCGGGGTCCCATGAGGATCTATTTTTTTTTGCGCAGATGTTACAATTTGATGATTCTCTGAAGGAGTGTCAGTGCAAACCACAGGGTCGTGAAGACTGCGCCAAAGACTGGCTGATACTTTTACTTTTCAGCGATAGGGCACAGGCAATTGGAATGCAACTTTTTCTGATCAGATCACATTGGTTGTTGTCTCCCCTGATTCGCTACCCGCGCTGAGAGGAACGGCGTCAGACAGGCCGCACACGTTAACCCCCTTGACTGTCAGTGGACGCGGATTTCCGCGTCTGAAACCACTGAACACTGACCCGGCGAAATTCGCGCGAAGAACAGCTTGAACGAAATGGGACCAAACGTAGGCACAAAGAACACAGGGATAGCAAGAGACAGAAATGGGACCAAACGTAGGCACAAAGAACACAGGGATAGCAAGAGACAGAAATGGGACCAAACGTAGGCACAAAGAACACAGGGATAGCAAGAGACAGAAATGGGACCAAACGTAGGCACGAACAGGGAAGCAAGGCAGGGACAGGGATAGCAAGAGACAGAAATGGGACCAAACGTAGGCACAAAGAACACAGGGATAGCAAGAGACAGAAATGGGACCAAACGTAGGCACAAAGAACACAGGGATAGCAAGAGACAGAAATCCGCATGAGCCCCCGCGACTGCGGGGGCTCATGAGGATTTATGTCTCTTGCAGATGGGTAGCGTTCGCCTTGCCCTGGCAGTTCAAAGAAAGTTTTCCAGATGAGACTTGGAGTACTCTGCCGCAGTTGGAGGCGGATCGACCACGCCGACCAGTAGTTCAAGGGTAGTGTCAGATTGGCTTGGCGGCTGCGAAAGCGGCGCCCAGCTAATCTGGCACTACCCTTGAACGATCTTGGCCGATCCATCTACTACAGCTGGTACGCATGTATGGACACCTTGCCGTTAGACCCGCTGCCTTTTATTTTTGTATCTTTACTCTATACTGACTCGGCGTGAATGCGTCTTCTGCCCTCAACGGCATGCAATACTCAGGCTGAATCTGTGTCAGCTGGGTGGCCGGTGGGAACCGAGTCAACTGCGATGGCGGAACGTCAAGTGCCCAATGCGCAAAAGGCCCTCGGGCCGATGTCGCGGGCCAACAGTGGCCGATATCGGCCTGATGGCCTTTGCGCAATGGGAGACAGAGTTTTTTTTTTTTTTTTTTTTTTTTTAAATGTCGGATCAGAGATAAAAGTCCCTACGGTCAACCTGTCATGGGACAATACAGTTTTCCCAATTTGAATCGGTCCGAATCTGAATTGTTGTTGTCAGGGAACGTCATCATACTCATTCGTGACTCGGATATACATGCCGCTTGCAGATACGCGGCATAAAGTCGCGTATCCGAACTGAATGCAGCACGTCTCGAAAATGTTAAACAAAAATGTGTGCAAGCCCAGATGCATAGAACCTTGAGCGCACGGCCGGGGCTCATTCGGGTCTACACCGTACCCGCATTCATATGTAACGTTTTTAACCCTTTGCGTGTCGGTAGCGGCTTTTGTCGCGATGATTCCTACAGGAATGATTGCGACAAAACCGCCTGCCGACACGTAAAGGGTTCAGTAAAATATTTCTTTTTGTTTTCAAGTAATGGAAACTGAACTGGGTGACTAGGCCGGCTAGTCATGCAGAACCCTGGCACTGAAAGGAGAAAGACTGGAAAGTGCAAACTGAGGTTCAGTGAATCGACACTCAGTAGTTTTTATTGCCGGATCTAACCTGGTTATTTTACTTTTGATGGAACTGAATTGCCAGTTGCTTTGAGGGAATCCAGTAGTCAATACGTTCTGCATTTTTATGTGGCGTGCAGGCAGAATGCCAATGGGGCATTCTCGTGCAGAATGCAAAAATAGCCGGCGTCCTATCTCTTTCACATGTGCAACTCGCAGAACGAAGAACTGAAACCAATTTCAATGATTTTATTTCATTTTAACTTCTTTCTTTCTCCACTTGTGTCACTTGCACAGCCAGCATAATTATGCTAGCTAGCTGTTAACACAGTTCTGCAGTCCAGGACCGAAATCCGCAAATTTTGAAGTTGCCCCTTGAAGACTGTATTACACTTCTAGAAAACAGATCGAGCGTGAAAGTTCAAGGGTTGTACCTTAATAGCTTGGCGCCAATAGGCGCCAAGCTATTAAGGTACAACCCTTGAACTTTGAACTTTCTGGCACAACCCTTGAACTAGTCACGCTCGATCCATGTCTTGCCTTGGCGTGTCGGAGTTGAATGAGTTAACTCAGAGGAGATAACTAACGCGGCATATCCGGCCGTACGCGGCACGTTTCAAATGAGTCTATACCTTGCAGTCAAAGTACACCAAACGCCAAGCCGCTAGTTCAGTAGTTTGTTCAGTCAAGCCTTCACTGGATACGTCTGCTGCTCAGTCAAATGCTTCCATTTCATACGGCATTTTCGCAGGGCCAATACGGTAAAGTCACAGTAGTGCTTGTTCGTTCTCGGATGTCGTCACAGTTTAGCTGTGATGGATGGATGGACTGGATGGATGGACGGATGGATGGATGGATGGACGGATGGATGGATGGATGGACGGATGGATGGATGGATGTATGACACCAATAGCACAGAGTGACGAACATAAAATTATAAGAAGTGAATTGATTTTCATTCCGACATAAACTTTCCATTCACTGACATTCATGCATCTTCTCTACTCCTGCATACCTCACTCTCCCTCAAATACCCCCCCCCTCCCCCCCCCCGCCACCCAACCCCCCCCTCCCCCACTACTTTTTGTTTGTCTTCCCTCCACTAACACCCCCCCCCCCCCCACACACACACACACACACACACACACCTCCCCCCTTCCACCCCACCCGCCCCTGACATGCAGTATTCATTCACCATTCGTGCTGCAGAACAAAGGAATGAGCCCCAGCCTACGCCGCATGTTCTTTCGTTTTTATCCCAGCGTCTGTTTCCATGCCTTCAGGAATAAAGGCCAATCTGAAAAAGGCACAGATCTTCATGAGCCCCCGCAAATCGGGGACTCATGAAGATCTATGCCTTTTTTTTCCGGCATCATTTACATTCGTGTACTCAAGCAGAGACTTTTGTACCACGAGGGTTTTTCGAAACACAAGGTTACTCCTTCGCACCCGAAATAACATCCTCCTTTTTAACCAGTTCACCTCCTTTTTAACCCGTTCACTGCCATTTGACGCAGACTGAGTTTGTGCAATCTTCGGTAATTCAACAAAAAAAAAAACCTTGCCGTCCCAGGAACACGGATTCAAAATGGTGTCAGCAAGAGGTAGGCCTATAGATCCTCATGATCCCCCGCGATTGCTGGGGCTCACGAGGACCTGTACCTCTTGCAGTTGCGGGATATTCACATTTTCTCAGCACTGACACTGAACGGGTTAAAGTTCAGCATGAGGCACACTGCAAGGACTCATGAGAGTCTATGTCTCTTGCAGATGGCAGGATTTGCATGAGGGACTGGGGTTTAAACAGCTGTGCGGTGTATGCATAGGAGGATCCAGACGGTTTGCGTTTCGCTGGCCAGTCACAGGCGTAAATCCCTCTTATCCCCTTTGAATGCGGGTTACAGATGTCAGTATAGTGACTGAACTTCGAATATAATAAGGCGCCACGGGATCTTTCCTTTTTTGTTGTTATATCCGAAGTTTGTTATAAGCGAAGTCGTTTAAGTATGAAAATGTGTCGTACAGTCTTCTATTTAAATACAAAGTTGTAATACATGACTTCTTTTCTTATCGCGTAACATTACATAATCTTTTGTAGCTGAGGAGATTTGTCACAAGACCCAATCGAATATTTTTATATTGACGAGCAAAAGAAATACAACATTATTCGAATCCTCGGAAACACTGACTAAATAAATGTTCATTCAGTCTCTCTCTCTCTCTCTCTCTCTCTCTCTCTCTCTCTCTCTCTCTCTCTCTCTCTCTCTCTCTCTCTCTCTCTCTCTCTCTCTGTTTTTAAATATGTTGCTCGATGTATATTTATGTGTGTAGGGTAGCAGGACAGTTTGTAAGAAAGGCATTCAAGCATGCCTAAAACGTTATCCAGAATAAAAACGTTTCATCCCCCCCTCCCCTCTCTCTCTCTCTTTCTCTCTCGCTCCAGCAAACAATAAATGAAGTCTTTGATTGGTGCCAGACTAATTCCATCAAAGACGGAATGTATGCTTGTGACAAGGCAAAAGCATCAGCTGAGCCCGCCGCCACTCAAACTTTCCCTTGAACAGCAACCAATAGCGCAAGTTAGCGAACATCGTTTGCTTGGTGTCACTGTAGACGACCAGCTCAGTTGGCACTCGCATACTAATTCTATTTGTAAGGTTTTGTCAAAAAATCTATATTTGTTATCTAGACTAGTTCTATTCACCGACGTTTCAACCAGGCAGTTGTTTTATAATGCACACATAAAATCCCATCTAGATTACGCATCGACAGTAATGGATGCAGAGATATTTCTTTAAAAAGAATAAATTCACTTCATAGACGTGCGGCAAAGCTTATCCTAATAGATTCCCACACCCCTTTGACTACCGACGATAAACTAACAACATTAAATATGTTGCCCCTTTGTAAGCACTTTTTATTCAATAAATGTGTATTTATGCGTAAGATCACTCTTTCAAAATCACCTGGATATCTCGCTGCTCTCTTTAAGGCTCCCCACACTCCGTACCCGACACTGAGGAACGACCTGGTAGTGCCTAGGCCTCGCCTTGACATTTTTAAATCGGCCTTGTCATATTCAGCAGCCAAAGAATGGAATTTACTTCCAAAAGAAATAAAATCTATCACGACCATAAATGCTTTCAAGACACGGCTTCATCAGCATTTGCTACAAATGTAAGCGTAAACTGTTTTTGTTTTGGAATGACGTGGTATTTTGAATTTGTCTATCTGATTGTTGTTGGGTTTTTTTGTGATCTTATGGTACACTGGTTAGATGGTAGCGCATGTATATCTTATTACGTGTATTAAATGTGTTTATGATGTTTTTGTATATGATCGCCTACACACTGGCTGTGTCCCTGCTGTCGCTTTCGAGCGGCAGCTGATCGAGAGGGGCAGCCAGTATGACTAGCCTTGTTGGGCCCTTATGGTGTGTCAGTGCGTGCAGCCGCGTGAGTGTTTGTGTAAGTAGTTTATCAAGGACAAGATGGAGGAAAGGTCACTCTTCAGACCTAAATCTTTGTATCCTTGGAAAATAAAGATTCATTGTCATTCTCTCTCTCTCTCTCTCTCTCTCTCTCTCTCTCTCTCTCTCTCTCTCTCTCTCTCTCTCTCTCTCTCTCTCTCTCTCTCTCTCTCTCTCTCTCTCTCAGCAAGGACAGACTGGAAGAAAGGCCTATGCGCCTAAAGGCCTAATATCTCAATCCTTGATAAATAAAGTTTCAGTCAGTCAGTCTCTGTTTCGGTTTTTCTCATTTACTCTTAGTTCACATTGTCTGCGGCCCACTGTTGTACCCTGTACGTATATTTTTGTTTCTCAAATTTTGGTTCATTCAACGACCAAAAGCCAACACCATCCAAGAAACATGGATACAAATTGGTCTCAGCAAGAGGCATAGATCATCATGAGCCCCCGCAGTCGCGGGGGCTCATGAGGATCTATGTCTCTTGCAGTCGGCTCAGCATGTTCACTTTTTTCCTCGGCAGTCAAGGGGTTAACTGACTTAAACCTGATTGTGTCTTATGTCTTCATTATTTTATGTTCCCGTTTGTGGCCGAGGGTTAGGGAAAGTGGAGCGCTTTGAGGCAGGCGAAACAGACCTCACTACATTCAGTCTCAGTCCCGCAGTTTTCAGTATCATGTTCTCGCACAAGATCAGTCAGCCTGTATCGACCCGATGCGCTAAAGCGGATCTTTAGGTCGACATTGGCCATCACTCTGGCCCCCGCATACGGCTGTGCCTGGGCCACAGCGGCCAACCTCGGCCCGATATCCTTTTGCTAACTGGAAGGGGACATTGAATGAGTGTGATAGCACAAGACAAAATTTCACTGAGAACATATCAGTCTTTTTTTTCTCACAATCTTTGTACTTACGTTCTTCTTAGTGGATGGTCGGTCTTGAGATGCGGCAAATGGCTCTATATTCACTCGCAAGAAGAATAGATTCTGAGAAGAATGGCAAAGTCTCTCACGCTCTCCCCTATCTTTTTCTCTCGGCCCCGCCCGGGCCGCGCGGCTCTCCGTCCGGCCGGCTCTTGGCTACGTGCGCGCGCCGCGCGCATAGAGCGTATATATAGGGAGAGGCTATCTGGCATTTATCTTATGAGTCCGAAATAGCTCAGGCGGTTAAACGTCGGAGCAGGAGAGCGAAGGGAATCGCCGGGTCGTGGGTTCGAATCCCGTCCCGGCCCCGGTAGTTGGACTCACAATCCAGGGGGGAAAATGGGATTTGTTCAATAGCATGTCCGTTGGAAAGGTCCTGGTAAATCAAAGTGGCACAGTTGGAGTGCGCCTGAGTTGATCAGTGTTCACGTCGTACTCCATAGGCAATAGATTTCCCTGTCCCCCATAACCCGCCCGTCAGGGCCGTCCATGATCACCTCGGTGCTGTGGACGTTAAACCCGAACTAACCAACCGGCACTTATCAGCGTGGGGACCGCCTGCCATACTGCGGGTTCCACTAACCGCTACCTCCGCACTGTGTTTATGCTATAGCATGCTATAGCCTGTATATACTGCTGCCTTTTAACACCTGGCAGAGATAAGGATAATGGAATGCTAGGCGTGTGAACTGTACGGACTTGTACTTGGCGTGCATTTCCAAAATAACACACATTATCAAATAACTAAGTGGTCTAAACTGAAGCGTTTGTGTTTTCTTACGGTTTCTTATATTAATCAAACTGGTTTTCTTTCTTAAGTTTGTCTCTAAATGACATGGCCTGTACTGTTTGATATCTACTGCTAACCAGGGTGGCAGGGTAAAGTGCTTAACTCGTTTTTCTTGTATGGGCGCATGCTTATTTAGGACCCCAAGGAACAGATCCATCCAGTACGACAGGGCACTGTCAGAAGTGTGGCATTACACGTCATTGAAAGGAGTATTGCTCAGATCCTGTTTAAAAGAACGATATTTAATTGTTTTATTGTTCTTTTTGTTCTCTTTCTCTGGTTTCATGGAGACTGTGCAACATACTCGATTATGGTCGCTGACAGCTAAGGAGGGAACATGTACATTTGATATTTTATCATAATTTGTCACGTAAATATGATCAATTGGGGGCTTTAACTGTTCTAAACCGAATAGTGCTGTTGTTGACGCCCATGCAGCATGGGACCCTTTAGATTTAGAAAGATCGATATTAAAATCGCCCAAAAGAACGTCAGCTTTATTTTGATTTACGCTATCCATCATTGTTACGAAGTCATAATACCAGTCCCAGCTGGCTGCGGGATTTCTATAAATAAAGCCAATGAGGACGGGGGGTGATTTAGATATTTTCACTTCTACCCACAAGCTTTCCACTTGAGATGACTCTAAGTCTTGTCGCCGTTACCAAGTATTGAATTATGTATATATACTGCTAGTCCAGTGTGTTGAGGGCTTGAGGCATCTCTGCGGAGTACTGAGAAGTTTGGGACAGAAATGGAGTTATCCCTTATTGAACTTTTAAGCCTGAACTCGGACACACCAAAACTGGAAATGTAAGGGCGTGTTTAGGAACACAGATAAATCTGGCACCTTGTTAACTAGATGGTATATGTTAAGATGGCCAATTCTCAGTTTGTCTGTTCGTTTCGGAACAGTTTTTAGATTACCATTTTGCATGTCGGTAACAACGCAAATGTAGCGAGAGATATAATACAAATATGGTCACAAAAATAATCCCCCAAAAAGTCAACTAATATCAATATCTATAGAATGCTGAAAGAAAAAGCTCAGTAAGACAATACCCGGCGGAGAATCACAATGTTTATCACGCGCTTAGTCTGAGTTCAGCAGAATGTTTACGGATTTCTTGCTTGGTTATGTCAACAAAAAATAATAGTCGGTAACTGTAAAAAAAAAAAAAAAAAAAAAAAAAAAAAAATGAGAAGTACCTTGTCAAAGGAGCTATGCACGTTCACCTGCGGCAAAGTTCGTAATACACAGAGCTATTTTGACGACTTAAACTTGAAAATAATAAGAAGAAAAAAACAAGAACGAATTTAAAGCCTAAGAAAATGGTGCAACTATAATTAATTTCGAAACGAGAGAGAGAGAGAGAGAGAGAGAGAGAGAGAGAGAGAGAGAGAGAGAGAGAGAGAGAGAGAGAGAGAGAGAGAGAGAGAGAGAAGAAATAGAAACACAGACAAGAGGCTGAAACAGACAGACACAAGAGGCAGAGACACTGAATGATAGATGAGACAGACTGACAGAACGTAGAAATACTGACAGACAAACCGACAAACATGAACTCTGAAAATGGAGCTGATTATTTGATTATGCAGACGCTTTTTATTTCGTGCCCAACTCTATTTAACAAATAACGTAAAAATAATCTGTGCATTCACTGTCAGTGTTTCAGTGACTTATCCGTAGGATTTATACACGCCTCATACCTATCTTTATGAACAGACAGAACGGTATGACACGCGAACATTTTCAATTTATACCATGAAACTGAGTATCGTATTTTTAGGCCGACTAAACAATACACAATGTTCAAGGGTGGTGTCAGAACAGCACATTTGGGAGCTGTACACCGAAGACTTCATTTAGTTAGTACAGGGGGGACATAGCCCATTACAGTTCAAACGTTTGTGCATTTAGGAGTTAGGTATTCTGGCACCACCTATGAACTATCATGGCCGGTTTGGCGCTAAGCTATTCTTGAACCACCCTTGAACATGGTCGATCCTTCTAGGTGCCAAGCTATTCTGGCGCCACCTTGAACATTATCACTAGGCGCCAAGCTATGTTGCTATCACCCTTGAACTATCATGGTAGGCGCTAAGCTATTCTGATACCACTCTTGAACATGGTCGTGATCACTCTAAGTGCCATGCTATTTTGGCACAACCCTTGAACTATCATGGCGTAGGCGGGCATTCTGGCACTACTCTTCACATGGTCGTGATCACACGGCTTTAGGTGCTAAACTATTCTGGCACTACCCTTGAACCATCATGGTCGATCTATCTTCTGTACATGTCAGGCCTCGATGCGTTAATGAGATCCTGCCCGTCATTATATGTGAATGCAAACGTAAACTGTCTCTGCCGCTAGTGCCAGAAACGCTGGCGCCGGAACTCTCAAGAGTGGCGACCGCTAACCACGCGACGCCGCACTGTGCGAGGCTGGAATCGCCACTCCCTTTGTATACGCTCTATGGCCGCGCGCCGTAGTGTTCAATTTCTGCACATGATATGTGCAACAGCTTACACCTTTGGGTATTGTAATACTCTATCTCTAAGTACCGAGCTTTGGTTAACCTTGATAACTACACGAGTAGTTGGAGAAAATTTCCAGGAGTCCATAGAGCGTGGGCGATAGCCCGGTTACTCGATTGGATAGTCTCTCTGGAAGGAAGTATTATGACCATAACGGGAGGGTATATATACCCGTTCCCTCCAAGAATTCCCGCTTTTTGTAATACTCGCCATACCGAAAGGATGTCGGATAACCGAGAGCCGCAAGACCGGTCCAGCGAGCCTGGCACCGGCCCAGCCAACCTGATCCCTAACTGCAAGAATTGGCAACTCTGATGATTTCGCAACTTTCACCGCTGCTGACACCCGTCTCAACGCAACGTCCGCATTCAGAAACTTACGGTAAGTTGCTTTGCGTTTTCCAGGCTCGGTTCTTTGTACCCCCTGAGTAAACGCCTGCAGCCTCGACCCCCGCCTCTTTGGCCGTGTCGCTGGCGTAAGTCAGACCTCGTGGAACCACAGTCGTGCTATGACACCCCTCCGTGTTCGGATGTTGTCATTTGCCGGCATTGTTTCAAGTGCTTCATGGTTCTACCTTTGACTTTTGTCGGCAGCGCCCTACGCTACAGGATACCGGGCCTCGTACCCCCCACCGGTGCCGTCCTCCGACCCTGGGGATTTTCCGATACCAATGTCAGTCCCGGCCAATCCAAGCCTGCCTCCGGCCCCCTACCGCGCGGCGCCAGGCCTCGCACCCCTCGCGCGCCAACCACTGCGGCCGCTCTACAGCCCGCAACCTCCTCTTTTCGAGGTACCTGAGCACTCTCCCACGGCAGCGTACACATCCCCGCGCTCCTCAGGTGAGGGGTCTCACTATGAGGATATAAGTGATTCCGAGACGGGGGACACGGTGACACAGGTACCAGAGGTCAACCCCTTCGCAACAATTCCGGCTCTACAGGAATTCCACCTGAGCGGTTTCAAGGTCGCCCTCAGCCAACAACGGCCGCATCGCGAGCCTCCACAAACGGCTAAAGACCTGTGGTTTCATGCACGGGCCTTGGACAAACCAGGTGCCTGGAAAGAGGTCAAGGCCAGCAGAGTGATTAAATCTTATACCGGCCATAGCGATGCAGCAATGTTCGCCGCCCAGAGCCGTCCGACCTTCTTCCCTCTACCTGAGGCGGATGAAAGAAGGGAAGAGCAGCTGTCCTCATTACAAAATTGCATCGGGGCAGCAGCCCATGCCATCTGCCTTGCCATGAATACTGTCAACGATTGTGTATCCCGCCTACCTACTGCCGAAGCGGCCAGCGACTCGGAGATACCAGCAGTGAGAGACTCGTTGTGCCAGGAAGTAGGCACTTACCTGGGCCACGCCCTGCGTATCCTAGCCGCTGAGTCAAACGGCATATGCAAGGAGAGGCGGCAACTCTGCGTCAACGCCCTGCTCGACAAACAAACCAAGGCGTCTTTGATCGCCCTGCAACCGTCCGCCTCCCATCTGTTCAAGGGAAATCTGGAGGCCATGGCACACGATATCAAGCTCCGGATGGAGCTAAAAAGTGCCTTCAAACATCACCGGCCAATGAGAAGGTTCCGCGACCAGGCCCACAAGCGCCGATTTAGCGGAGAGGAACGAAAAGTCCCGCCGACTGCGGACTCTTCGACCCCCCCTAAACGTCCCTTTCCAGAGGCGCCCTCCCCTCCCACTCAGCAGTTTCGTCGACCCGACTATCGACCCGACTATCGACGACAACCCGGACAGGGAGGGCGCGGCCGTCCATTCAGTTTCAAAACCAACAAGAAGGCGTGACTGCGACAGGCTAGCAGGCCGCCTGGCAAACCACTTGGCCAGTTGGCGTACCCTTACGGATTCGAAATTTGTACTAGGAGCCGTTCAAGGGTACCTTATAGAGTTCAACACGAAACCCCCCCTGGTACGACCAACTCGGGCAACAGAAACTCACCTGTCAAATCCCAAAGCCAATCTTATGGACTTAGAAGTAAAGGCCCTGTTACGCAAGGGAGCTATAGAGAGAGCACCCAGAACCCGCGGCTTCTACAGCCGAATGTTTCTGGTTCCGAAGAAAAACGGCTCCCAGAGACCCGTCATCAACCTCCGGCCTCTAAACCAGTACGTCAGTGCCACCCCCTTCTCCATGACTACCATCAAGGACGTGTTCCAGTCGCTGCAAAGGGGGGATTACGCAGTTTCTATCGACTTGAAGGACGCCTATTTTCACGTACCGGTAAACCAACGTCACCGGCGCTTTCTACGCTTCATCTGGCGCAGGAAATGCTATCAGTTTCGGTGCCTTCCCTTTGGCCTGGCCACCAGCCCTCGTGTGTTTACAAGAGTGACAAGACCTATTATGCACACCCTTCGCTCCAGGGGCATTCGGATTCTATTTTACCTGGACGATATTTTGATTCTGGCGTCCAGCAGACACTTGGCCCTACGCCACTCAAGACAGGTGATGTCCCTCCTCCGCAGCCTGGGCTTCAGCGTCAATCACGACAAATCCGAGTTGTCACCCAGTCAGGAATTCACTTACCTGGGCTTGGACTGGTCGAGTCGGGACCTGTCTGTCAAACTCCCCCTAGACAAGGTGGAGGATATACGACGACTGGCAGCTGTGGCACTACAAAAGAAAACAGTCACCTGCCGTACCCTCCTGACCCTCTTAGGGAAGCTGACCTTCGCCGCTTACGCAACCTCACTGGCCCGGCTGCATACCAGGCAACTTCAAGCGGCACTGAGAGCGGTTTACAAGCAGCCCTCCCATTTGCACCGGTCAGTGACCTTCAATCAGCGCGCAGAGAAGGACCTACAGTTCTGGAGAAACCTACGGCCCTCCCCCCGCCCCCTCCGCAACTCGCAGCCCGACCTGATTATGGCCACGGACGCCAGCAAAAGAGGGTGGGGGGGGGGCAGCCTACAGTCCGGCACGGCTCACGGCAGATGGTCAGCGCACTTGCGCGGGAAGCATATCAACTTTCTGGAAATGAAAGCAGTCCAGCTAACCCTACGTCACTT
Organism: Semisulcospira habei; assembly: GCA_036245525.1. Taxonomy (NCBI): domain Eukaryota; kingdom Metazoa; phylum Mollusca; class Gastropoda; family Semisulcospiridae; genus Semisulcospira; species Semisulcospira habei. Next base: position 303,184,795 of record BTPG01000002.1, read on the forward strand.
CGAAGCACAACTTCTACACCGAACAGTGTGCATTCAGATCGACAACAAAACAACAGTGGCATATCTCGCCAAGGAAGGGGGGACAAGATCAGCGGAACTGTCAGACCTAGCCTGCCAGATCTTATTGTGGTGCCAGCAGAGGAAGATTACATTACAGGCAGTGTACGTGAAGGGAATCGCCAACTCTGTGGCCGACTCACTATCACGGCAGAAGGACACAGAGTGGTTTCTTCTCCCTCGCGTAGTGAATCAGATATTTCTTCTTTTCGGCCGGCCCTACCTAGACCTGTTTGCGTCCCGACGGACCAAGCAACTGAGGCGGTACATGACCCTGGATCGGTCAGACAGACAAGCTTATGCTGTCGATGCTCTGTCACAGGAGTGGAACTTTCCTCTGCTGTACGCCTTTCCACCACCGACTCTAGTACCTGCGGTGCTGAACAAGCTGCGGGGGCTTCCTCATCGACTACTATTGATAGCCCCATGCTGGAACGATGCCCCGTGGCTCCCGCTCATGATGCAACTTCTGTACGACACCCCGAGACGGATCAAGACCTGCCAGAATCTACTGATCAACACAGTGACAGGCTATCCGGTCAAGGACGTAGAACATCTGCGATTGACAGTCTGGCCGCTATGCGGGAGGCCACAGGTGTGCAACTACAACCGGAAGCTTTTCAAATTCTTCAGAGTGGTTGGCGGTCGAGTACCAGACGCCAATATCAGTCTGTGTGGAAATCATGGGTCTCCTGGTGTACCGACAAGCATATGGACCCAACTACAGTTTCTGTAGATAAACTTCTGGAGTACCTGCTACACCTGTTCCATAAAGGAATGGCCTGGAGAAGTATCAATGTTCACAGGTCGGGTATCTCGAGCCTGTTAGAACCACATAAGCCTTTCCCAGTGGGACAGCACCCTCTTGTGTGTAGATTTGTGCGTGGTACATTTAATGAGAGACCACCGCCTGTCCGTGTGAATCCTACCTGGGATATTGGTCAGGTGGTGATGTTCCTTACGGAGTGGCATCCCGCCAGGGATATATCGCTACAGAGACTCACGCTGAAACTCACCTTTCTTCTGGCAGCTTACACTGCCAGGCGAGTGAGTGACCTAATGTTATTCTCAGTCAAAAGTGAATTGTGTCATATCGGAAGTAACTCGGTTACTCTTCAAACGGAGTTTGGTTCCAAGACCGATCGCCCGTCACACAGAGCTCCACCAGTTAAGCTGAGACGGTGCGAGGATGAAAGGTTATGTCCAATGAGTTACTTTCAGGAATACCTGCGTCGGACGGAGCCTTTGCGTCAGGACTCAACTCAGCTGCTCATCTCTCCTTTCTCCCCTCACAGACCGGTGAAGATAGGAACTGTGCGGCGATGGATTATACGGGTGCTGAATGAAGCAGGTGTGGTAGGTAGTGCAGGATCTACCCGAGCCACAGTCACCAGTTGTGCCTTGTTACAGGATGTGTCTCTGCAACAGGTGATGAACTCGGCGGACTGGTCACGTAAAGACACTCCTTTTCGTCACTACCTGCGGATTCTTCCACCTGAGACACTGCAAGCGGTGGAGGGGAAAAGTATTCAGGATGCGGTTTTGTCGCTTTAAGGTCGGTGTTTTCATTGCTCTTTCGACCTCTTCTCGGTCCTGATGTTTAAGTTGAATGATACATTCTTCAGTAACAATGCGACGGCCTTACAGTCACCCAAAGGTGTAAGCTGTTGCACATATCATGTGCAGAAATTGACAAATTTTAAAGTGTAACGTCATAAAATTAGAATTTCTGCACTGTTGTGCAACAGCTTACACTTTAGTGTCGCATTGTTGTTCTTTAGCTTTAATGTATTTGCTGTTGTGTTAGTCTCGTATTACTTCAAGCGGGAATTCTTGGAGGGAACGGGTATATATACCCTCCCGTTATGGTCATAATACTTCCTTCCAGAGAGACTATCCAATCGAGTAACCGGGCTATCGCCCACGCTCTCTGGACTCCTGGAAATTTTCTCCAACTACTCGTGTAGTTATCAAGGTTAACCAAAGCTCGGTACTTAGAGATAGAGTATTACAATACCCAAAGGTGTAAGCTGTTGCACAACAGTGCAGAAATTCTAATTTTATGACGTTACACTTTAAAATTTGTCAATTATAAATGTGTCAGTGTCAGTATGAGTGTGTGCGCGTGTGTGTACTGATCTATACTGTCTCAGTAGGCCTATAGTGAGAATATCATTCTGACAGACTGGCCGCGGGACTGAAGCGACTTAAAAAGTCAATCCAGACCAAAAAGGTGACTGCCAAGCGTGTAATATGCAAAGAAGTACCCAACGGAGAAAGAAACACGCTTAGAAAAGACGGGTACAACACAATTTATTACAATTGTGTTGTACCCGTCTTTTCTAAGCGTGTTTCTTTCTCCGTTGGGTACTTCTTGACTTAAAAAGTGCCACCGGTGTACACGCGATCTCCCCCATTGTGCATACAATCATCGGTACCAAGGGCGGATCTGGGAGTTGGTTGGTCCCTGCCCTGAAGAAAAATGCTGTATCAAGGTCAATTCAGTTTTTCCTGGAGTTTTGAACTTTCCACCACACCCCCTCTCAGTCTTTTCGATATTTTGGCGGGTGGCGTAAAGGTGGTACGCTTGGCGCTCCGACACTCCCCCCCCCCCTTCTCTTCCCCCCTCCCTCCACCCCCCCACCCCCCTATCTGCTTTTGCTTTTGGTTTTCAGCCGGCACTGGGAAGCGGCAAGGCGCGGTCTGGCTGCTCCGTAGGACTCTGTGCCTGGCCGCGCTGAAACAAAAAGTTGGAAACCCCCCTCCCCCTGCCCCCCCCCCCCCCTCCGGTGGCTGCATGCACACGGAGATTAACAGATAAATTTAAAACTGAACTGAAATTCTTCGGGTATAATCTGTTTTCATTTCGCGCGTCAGTCAATCCTGTAAATGCTGCTCAGTGAAGGCATGTGGCAGCTCCCAATGCGCAAAAGGCCATCGGGCCGATGTCGGCCAGATGGCCTTTGCGCCGGCACTGGGAGAGAGGTAAACAAGCCATCAATGGCGTCAGATTGTGCCACAAAATTGAAGGCCGCTCCATTTCACGGCTTTCTGTCTGCACTGAAGAGACACAGATTCTCATGCAGTGAGCCCTTGCCGGCAGTCCATAGTCATGTCTGTGATCTTCAGGCCGGTTCGCCAGGGTGTGTAAAGTCTGCAGCTAATCAGTTGAACCCCTTATCCGCTGCCAAAAATCAACAACTGAACACTGACAATCCATGAGACATGGGTGTAACGCACGCAGACTTTCCCCCAGTCGCACATACAGACTCTCGCACAACAGACGCGTACACCGTCACTGACTCAGACGGGCGCACTCACGCGGTAAAACTCAACACACGGGCTTCCTTTCTAACAAAGACGTTTATAACCAAATAATAAAAGAACGCTCAAAAGATTATCACAACTATGTACATCACACCTTCCCCACTACAAGCATCTCAACACCACATACACACAACACACACACAATGTAAATGCCAGGCTAGGTAGTTGTCTTTCACAATCCAACCTGTTTTGGTGTTCTCAGGTTACGTTCAGTCCTTTTCACGTCTAGGCGATCACGTCCTTTGTCGTACGCTCCCGAGTCGTCCCGTCTCTCCGCTCCCGTGGACGTCTTCGTAGCTCGCTCTGTAGCGCAGTCCTTACTGTGACCCGGGCATCTCGGCACCGGTCGCTCACTCCCTGAGTGAAGAGATGAAGAGATGACCTCACAATAGGTTCCTGGTGACTGACGTCTCGGCGTCCGTCGCTCCAATCTCCGACAAGCACTCTGAATAAATAGTAAGGTCTCAAATCATAACACTTGCTAAACACACACATATTGCATATGAGATACATTACTAACCTGGCTGATACAAATAACTCACACGTTCATTCACACACACACGTGCTTCCTAACCCGACTACTTTCGTAACACCCCATAACTGTCACCAGACTATAACCAGACACTCTCGCCATATATTATCCTATACACTGGAAAAGACTATACTCAACCACGTACTACCTTCATAACGACTTGGGCACACACACCTCACATTCCTTAGTTATCCATCTCGGTAAATAACTACATAGAAAACACCGGTTGCCTCAATGAATTCCAAACCAACATAACTGAACCAAACCAGTCAATACTACACAACCGAATCAACTCCTATTAACGCATACTATCTTCAACGCAGTAACCATCAATAATACATATAGACACATACAGTACCTGAATTCTAGGTTTCAGAGTCTTGGAATATGGGCTAAGGTATCTCACACAGTCTGTCCTCACTGACAGTAAAGCCCCGTACTGACGTTCCTACACCTCTGTTCGCCTGAACTCACTAAAAGAAACCCCGTGTCAAACGTTTCTTAAAGATTCCACGTGGACCACGTGCCTAACGGAATATCGGCGCAAAACAAAACCGCTAACAAAAACTGTACCGTACTAAACCCACCGTGTGAACCCTATGCGTGAGCATAGTTTCATCACAATGGGACAAGCCGAGACAATCCGTAAGAGACATGGATTCAAGAGCCCCCATTCCGCTGGCACTGCCTTTGAACTATAATGTCCGAGCTGCCCCCTCTGCTGCTTCATTTATCGCCGGTGCACAACTTTCAACTTTGGCAATCTTCATCTCAGGGCTCCATTAGCGTATTGAGGTCTATTAAACCGTTCAGCGCCCGCTGACGCAGATTGTCCTTGTTAATTCAACACCAAACAACTCTAGCTGTCCCATTAACACTTATTCAACTGTGGGGGCTCACGAGGATCTATACCTCTTGCAGTTGGGTGGTGTTCAGATTTTCAGTCTCGGCATTGAACGGGTTAATAAAACTTCAGTCAGGTCGTGTGTTGATTTGGTATGAAGAAGGTCTGTTTACAGATGCCAAACCAGTTTACGTAAATTCAAGCCTACCAAGTCCCCCAGTTTGGGTGTATAACATGGAAAGTCGATTCAGTACTGAAAAATTTGACACACTACTACATCAGTCCGTGCATGCAGCTAATCTGTGATTTTGGACCTTCCAGCTTCGCCGAAAGGTTCAAAATCACAGAATAGCACACAAATCATACATCGATAAACATTGCATTTAGTATTTCACTACCATAGACAAAAACCTGGTTGTGATATGATCAGCTAGCTTTTTATTATCGTAAAATGCAAAGTGCATACTATACATAGCTGCAGCATAAAATAGTCAGTCTCCGGGGCAAACATTGCGCCCATGCAAAGCTGTTTAGAAGCAGCAGTTATGTCACAGCTTATTA
>BTPG01000002.1:303192615-303227615 GCA_036245525.1 Semisulcospira habei
TCTCTCTCTCTCTCTCAAGAAGCATGCGCAAAGCATTCATACGGACGATAATCGTTCAAGCCTCCCCTGAGTCTCCAGTCTGCCTCCACCGGCAGCAAAGGCACGCTGTAAGGACTGAAGCCAAGCAAGTGATGTAGAACTGGCGAACCTCTCAGAAGAAACAAAGGGTGCGCCAGCTTTGACCTTTTCAACCTGTACTAATCAAGATATTACAAATTGATAGCAGACGGTGGTGTGTCAAGAAGCCTGAGAATCCATCATGATTGCTTAGTGGTGGTGTTTTACGCCATTATACTCTCCGGCGCTAGAGAAAAACTTTCAATTAAAACGACTTGATCCAACTGCAAGAGACATAGATCCTCAGGAACCCCCGCGACTGCGGGGGCTTATGAGGATCTATGCCTCTTGCTGAGACGATTTTGTATTAAATATACTCTTTTGCTCGTCAGCCTATCTTGGATGGTTGTGGCTTGTGGTCGTTGAATGAACACCGCACTGAGATTTAAAAAAAAAAATCAAAGCATGCGTCCAGTGGCATGGGAGGGGTTAACCTATTGTGCATGCAGCCATAGGTGCTGTATAAATTAAAAATATTCTGTGATGTCCGAAGTTGATGCTAATCGCCTTAACTCATTCTACCCCAACACCGAAATCCCCAAATTTTGCCGTTGTCCTCTGAAGACTGCATTGCAGTGCAGGACACAGATCGACCATGATGGTTCAAGGGTGGTGCCAGAATAGCTTGGCGCCCATAGGCGCCAAGCTATTCTGGCATCACCCTTGAACTATCATGCTCGATCCTTATCTTGCTGTGGTGTGTCTGGGGTAGAATGAGTTAAATGGTTACAACCACAGATAGGCCAACTGAATACAGTGCACAGTACCGGTGGCTTCCTGCACAAGAGGGTTGACCCTTTAACTGCCGAGAAAACGGGAACACGATCCACCTGCACGAGGCATAGATCCTCATAAACCCCCGCAGTTGCGGGGGCTCATGAGGATCTACGTCTTTTGCTTTGACTGATTTCACAAACACAGTCTGCGTCCACTGACAGTTACAGGGGTTATAGTGAACTAGGGGCATCACTGACAGTTACAGGGGTTATAGTGAACTAGGGGCATCGCTGACAGTTACAGGGGTTATAGTGAACTAGGGGCATCACTGACAGTTACAGGGGTTATAGTGAACTTTGGGCATCACTGACAGTTACAGGGGTTATAGTGAACTAGGGGCATCACTGACAGTTACAGGGGTTATAGTGAACTTTGGGCATCACTGACAGTTACAGGGGTTATAGTGAACTAGGGGCATCACTGACAGTTACAGGGGTTATAGTGAACTAGGGGCATCACTGACAGTTACAGGGGTTATAGTGAACTAGGGGCATCACTGACAGTTACAGGGGTTATAGTGAACTAGGGGCATCACTGACAGTTACAGGGGTTATAGTGAACTAGGGGCATCACTGGCAGTTACAGGGGTTATAGTGAACTAGGGGCATCACTGACAGTTACAGGGGTTATAGTGAACTAGGGGCATCACTGACAGTTACAGGGGTTATAGTGAACTAGGGGCATCACTGACAGTTACAGGGGTTATAGTGAACTAGGGGCATCACTGACAGTTACAGGGGTTATAGTGAACTAGGGGCATCACTGACAGTTACAGGGGTTATAGTGAACTAGGGGCATCACTGACAGTTACAGGGGTTATAGTGAACTAGGGGCATCACTGACAGTTACAGGGGTTATAGTGAACTTTGGGCATCACTGACAGTTACACGGGTTATAGTGAACTAGGGGCATCACTGACAGTTACAGGGGTTATAGTGAACTTTGGGCATCACTGGCAATTGTATTTTGTGGCTACTGCTGCTGTGACGTTCTGCTGGTGTCGGACAAAGGGTGCGTGCGCTCCACCTCGAACCTCACGCTGCCGTGGTCTGGGACTTCCTGGCGATACAGCAGCAGAAGTGCTGGTTGGCCCGGCTTTGAAGGTAATCCAGACCAAAAAGGTGACTGCCAAGCGTGTAATATGCAAAGAAGTACCCAACGGAGAAAGAAACACGCTTAGAAAAGAAAGGTACAACACAATTTATTAATATTTCGCGTAAATACCCTTTGTCAAAATAGACAAACAAACAAACAGAGAGATTAGCCGCTACTTATCTTCATTGGCAGAAGGAATGTGGAAACTGAAGGAGGTGACGTAAAATAAAAGAAAAGGAAGAACAAAAATGCGGAAAAAGTAAAAATGACGTCAACGAAAAATCATAAGAGAGAGACTCGGAGAGAACCTGAACACGAGAGACAAGAGCTTCTTTGCCTTCTGATAGCTCTTTCTTTTGTCCTTACAACTGTTGTTAAACCAGGGGCAATCTTTATTTTTGTGTGAATGCTTATTGCGAGCTCTAGAATTACAACCTGTCTCAACTTTCAAAGAACCAATGAAGGTCGCACTACTGATCATAATGTCTTCCTTTGTAGCTAAGTCTATGTATTCTTGGGTGATGACTTTAACAGATTGTAAAGCCTTGTGTATGCCTACGTTAAGTTGATTAATTCTAGCCTCGCTTAAATTTTGAACAAAACAACTACTAAATTCTGGCTTCCATTTAGGGCGTGCTTCTTTATAAGTGGTTGCTCGCTTATTTTCATCATTCGAATCATCCTTCATATCCTTATATTATGTCATTGTACAAATTGTTTATTCTACTTAGGTGCACAGTCATAGTTATAGGACAGTGGACATCTAAATACAATTCGCAAAAGTCTAATACCTTGAATTCTTTTATCTCTTGAAAAAGTGATAGGAAGCAGACCGCATAATCAACTACACTGACATTCTTACATGTGGTCTTTCCAGTAGACACATCAAATCCATCACGGCCATTGACAATAGCCATGCCCATTGATTTACAAAAATCAATTAACTTGAAGCCATATTGTTTGGTTTTGCATCAATATTGGTACGTTTTGGTAACTTTGTAAATGGCTGCAGGTTGCATGTAACAAATGCATCTATGCCATCTTCTACATCCTCTACATATTTGTTATCAAGATTTCCTGTAGGTGCGTTAAAATCACCCATAAGACACAACTTATTCACGTTAAGTTCAACAAGGCATTCTTCAAGTTGAGTGAAAAAAATTAAATTAACATATGGTGAGCCTTCTGGGGGCAAATACACAGCACCAATATACAGGTCATCTGAAGTATGCGGATATGTCAGTTTCAGCAGCAAGACATCATCAGGAATATTAACATCGACGAACTTGTAACGATGACCATGAGTACTGCTTCATCTGAAATATCGTGACAAGATTCGCAAGCTGATATCTGACTAAAACACAAATGCCTAATGATTTGCGGCCGTATTGTGATCGATTACAGAAAAATCAACAAAGCCTGGCACATCGATTTCGTCAACGTCAGACAATTTCGTTTCACTTAGGCAAACCACATCATATTTACTGATAAAGTCAACGTCAGACAATTTCGTTTCACTCAGGCAAACCACATCATATTTACTGATAAAGTCAACATCAGACAATTTCGTTTCACTTAGGCAAACCACATCATATTTACTGATAAAGTCAACATCAGACAATTTCGTTTCACTTAGGCAAACCACATCATATTTGCTGATAAAGTCAACCTCAGACAATTTCGTTTCACTTAGGCAAACCACATCATATTTACTGCTAAAGTCAACGTCAGACAATTTCGTTTCACTTAGGCAAACCACATCATATTTACTGATAAAGTCAACGTCAGACAATTTCGTTTCACTTAGGCAAACCACATCATATTTACTGCTAAAGTCAACGTCAGACAATTTCGTTTCACTTAGGCAAACCACATCATATTTACTGCTAAAGTCAACGTCAGACAATTTCGTTTCACTTAGGCAAACCACATCATATTTACTGCTAAAGTCAACGTCAGACAATTTCGTTTCACTTAGGCAAACCACATCATATTTACTGATAAAGTCAACGTCAGACAATTTCGTTTCACTTAGGCAAACCACATCATATTTACTGATAAAGTCAACGTCAGACAATTTCGTTTCACTTAGGCAAACCACATCATATTTACTGCTAAAGTCAACGTCAGACAATTTCGTTTCACTTAGGCAAACCACATCATATTTACTGCTAAAGTCAACGTCAGACAATTTCGTTTCACTTAGGCAAACCACATCATATTTACTGCTAAAGTCAACGTCAGACAATTTCGTTTCACTTAGGCAAACCACATCATATTTACTGCTAAAGTCAACGTCAGACAATTTCGTTTCACTTAGGCAAACCACATCATATTTACTGCTAAAGTCAACGTCAGACAATTTCGTTTCACTTAGGCAAACCACATCATATTTACTGCTAAAGTCAACGTCAGACAATTTCGTTTCACTTAGGCAAACCACATCATATTTACTGATAAAGTCAACGTCAGACAATTTCGTTTCACTTAGGCAAACCACATCATATTTACTGCTAAAGTCAACGTCAGACAATTTCGTTTCACTTAGGCAAACCACATCATATTTACTGCTAAAGTCAACGTCAGACAATTTCGTTTCACTTAGGCAAACCACATCATATTTACTGCTAAAGTCAACGTCAGACAATTTCGTTTCACTTAGGCAAACCACATCATATTTACTGCTAAAGTCAACGTCAGACAATTTGGTTTCACTTAGGCAAACCACATCATATTTACTGCTAAAGTCAAGTCAGACAATTTGGTTTCACTTAGGCAAACCACATCATATTTACTGCTAAAGTCAACGTCAGACAATTTTGTTTCACTTAGGCAAGCCACATCATATTTACTGATAAAGTCAACGTCAGACAATTTCGTTTCACTTAGGCAAACCACATCATATTTACTGCTAAAGTCAACGTCAGACAATTTCGTTTCACTTAGGCAAGCCACATCATATTTACTGCTAAAGTCAACGTCAGACAATTTCGTTTCACTTAGGCAAGCCACATCATATTACTGCTAAAGTCAACGTCAGACAATTTCGTTTCACTTAGGCAAGCCACATCATATTTACTGCTAAAGTCAACGTCAGACAATTTCGTTTCACTTAGGCAAACCACATCATATTTACTGATAAAGACAACGTCAGACAATTTCGTTTCACTTAGGCGAACCACATCATATTTACTGCTAAAGTCAACGTCAGACAATTTCGTTTCACTTAGGCAAACCACATTATATTTACTGCTAAAGTCAACGAAATCCGGGTATAACAACTTAGATGATAAGTTCGCCGAGCGCATCGACATCTCGAACACCGCCGAGAGATGGCCTTAGTCGCCTGCTCGGCGTTAAACCCAAATAACTAACTAGACATCTCGAACACAGGCTCTATTGTCCTCCGTGACATTACCATTGCTTGAAGTCAAGGGAGAGCATTCTAGCTGGCTATTGAGGGAGGGGTCCGTTGTAGTTTCAAGAGCAGGCACTAAACTGGAGTTAACTCATTCTGCCCCAACACCGAAATCCCCAAATTTTGCCTTTGTCCTCTGAAGACTGCTTTGTAGTGCAGGACACAGATCGACCATGATAGTTCAAGGCGCCAAGCTATTCTGGCATCACCCTTGAACTATCATGGTCGATCCATATCTTGCTGGGGTGTGTCTGGGGTAGAATGAGTTCAGTCATTCCACGCATGCGGTTGTTCGCCGCGGATCGGTATGCAACACGTCTCGAATAGATCCTGAAGAGATCGGCGTATCATCATCATCATCATCATCATCATCATCATCATCATCATCATCATCATCATCATCATCATCATCAGTCGCAGTAGTAGTTTGGTAATCACAAGGTTGATAAATAATTCACAGTGGAATTTGTAAGATAACACTGAGAAATGTTTAAAATATATATATCCTTTGGCTATCCGGTGGTAGCGCCTGTAGGGCTTTTGTCGCCGCGATGATTCCTACAGCAATTATCGCGACAAAACCGCTACTGACAGCCACAGTGTTAGATTCCCACGCACCCCTCTATTGCGAGGCGACAGATAACAGTGCTACTCAAACTCCATCGTAAAATTCAAGTCCGCCTGCACATGGTTATCAATAGGGTCAGGAGGAAGCACAGATCTGCATGTGCCCCCGCAGCTGCGGGTGCACATGAAGATTTGTACTTCCTACTCAGTGGGGATATTCAGGAGGATCTATGCCATTAGCATTGGCGTCTTGTTCGCTGTGTTACTGACGGCAGCGAAGACTGGGGGTTGCCGGTGATGATAACACGATCATCAGTGATGCTAATGATACGGCTGCGGCCATGGCGGCGAGAATTCACCTGCTTATACAGATAGACCAGGCGGAGTCCTGCATCAGCCACTAAGCAAGGCGGTGCGCCGCTATAGCGGCGCACCTTGCTTAGTGGCTGGTACAGGAATAAGCTCGCTCATGCAACTGACCCCAGGGTGAAGTTGCACGTAACATCATTTCAATAGCCAGCACCGGTCCGTCATAGCCCTACGCCTTTGCTTTGACTGAGCTGTTTATAGCTCCACGCTAAAATCTCGCGGCAGTGCAAAGGAACAGTTGGTTGGCAGCTGATGGTCACATTACATAGTCAAATTTGGCCAGTTGAGGCAGTGCAAGGACCGGTGTTTTTCAAAATAATTTTTGCCTTGTTTGAAAATTTGTAGTAGGGCTGAATGTTAGAATTTGCTGGAAATTTCTGGTTAGATGAGAGGAGACATGTTTGGTGCTTTGATTCAGACCATTCTGAGCTTATCCAGTGGACAATTGTGGGCCTATGTTGAGTTGCCGTTGACGCAGTGATTTGAAGGGCACGCTTTCAGCTGTGCTTGGGTGTGAGGTTGCGGGTAAGGAATCGGGTTCTTAGCCAAGAAATGAGACTGTCAATGTGCTGTTTTTATTGTTATTTTGTGCATGGCAAATGTGCAGCTGGTGGGCGGTAGTGTTTTTTAGGGGATTGAAATATTAGGGGATGCCTGGGACTGACTATGGCTAAGAGACTGGACAGTACGGAAACGGCACTGTGTTCCGTGGCCTGATGCCTGGGAAACTGAAGTTTCCTCACTGCAAATGGCGGCAGATGCAGAGAGTGCTTCAAGTTAGCGAGATCAGAGCGAGTTTAGAGTTGATGCTCTCTATGCTCCACCAGGTCACCGCAATTAATGATGATGATGATGATGATGTTGAGGCCGCCAACAGTGATGATGATGACGCCAACGATGATGATTATAATGATGATGTTGACAATTTACCTGTTGTTGTACAGGTTGACCAAAAGCAGAGAGTCGTGCTTGACCAGTTCAGAAGGAGGTTTAGAGTTGACTCCTCTGTCTCTCCTCCGCCATGTCACTTTCTTCCGCCTGCGGTCCCGCATCTAGGGAGTTAAGCAGTGTTTCCATATCGCGACTCGACAGCGGCGCGATAAAAATGTAGCTGGGCGGCAAGCGTAAAATCGCTTTCCCATTAGGCAAAGGTCCTCGGCCCCACGACGACCGCAGTGGGCCCGCGCACAGTCGTGCGCGGCCCAACTGCGGCCGTCGTGGGGCCGAAGACGTTTTGCTATTGGGATTGTATGTTTCCATAGTAGCGCGACAAAAGCGATTTCGCGCCTTTGTTTTGAATTGGAAAAATGGCTCCAATTTGGCGTGTACTGAAAACCACGCCCCCCCCCCCCCCACCACCACCCTCCCCCACCCCCCTTTCACTGCGAAATCGCCTCTCGACCGGGCGATACAATTTTGTCGCGCAAAAAAGCACATTCAGCAGCAGTCACAGGATTGAGGCGCGAAATAAAAACAGATTTTTGAGGCTTTTAGGTTCACTTGCAGGCTCTTCTGAAAGCGCGTCGATGTGTGTGTGCGTGTGCGTCGTGTGCGTGTTGAGTCGCGAGTGCGGAGGTGGAGGGGGGGGGGGGGTGGCCTGGTGTGCGGTGCCGTGCTCCAAACACAGTCGTCCACACAGATGGCAACAGAGAGATCAACTGATTATATCGACGTGACATAAGCGGACACGATGTTTTGATACGACGGATATGACGTTGTGAGTGGTAGGCGATTATAGATGACATCGAGCATGCACGATACGAAGTACGTATGTGGAGGATGGCAGACTTCCTTGAAAGAGGAGAGGGAGCTAGCGTGCGTTATACATGTTGGCAGTGTGTTCCAGAAAGATGCGCCTGAGAAAGATACACTGGTTTTAAAGAGATCTATCCTGGGGCGAGGTGTAATAAAGTTTCTTCTTGAAGTAGAATAACCTGAACTTGCCTTGGTAAAGAGCTTACAAAGATATTCTGGGTGAATCTCATTCCAGATTTTATACATAACCACACCCTTGTTTAAGAGGTGATGCTTGCTAAGAGGTAGCATTTTCAGTTTTTCAAGTCTTTCATCAGTTGTTAGGGCTGAATCAGGCAGGATATGTTTCGCTGCTCTCCGATGCAGGGAGTTAAGCCTCTTCAAGTGTATGTCACCGCTGCCATCCCATATCGTGGACGCATAATCGATGTGGGATTTGACATGTGCATTGTAAAATAACTTGCGAGCATCAACATCGATAAAGTACTTCAACTTTGAAAGCTTTGAGAGAGAGAGAGAGAGAGAGAGAGAGAGAGAGAGAGAGAGAGAGAGAGAGAGAGAGAGAGAGAGAGAGAGAGAGAGAGAGAGAGAGAGAGAGAGAGAGATGATGATGATGATGATGAAACTTTATTTTTCAACGGTAAAAAGTTTTGACAGAAAACAAATCGTCATTTTACAAACTTGCCGTTGCTAACATCTACAGGATAAAAAAAGAAGGGAAACTATAAATATATATGTAAATACAAAACCCAATAGCATCATTTTATACAGAAAAAATAATAATACTCATCACACACACATGCACAGACGCACGCACGCGCGCCGCTCACACATACATCCACACGCACAAACAAACACGAGCACACACACACACACGCGCACACACATATAAAAACCATCTGTATGAAATACGTGAGGTACAGGAAATATTACAGTACCTGAAAAACGTACTAAGTCTGACTCATCAGGTAATCAAAAAGTTTTGTTTTAAAACTTCCTGCTGAGGTAATAGTTTTCAAATGTGCAGGGATGGAATTCCAAGCAAACGGACCAGAGAATGACATACTAGTTTTAAAAAGGTCAATTCTTGGCAGTGGTAGGGGTAAGGTATTGTTTCTTGAGGTCCGTTCACGTTCTTGGTGAGATATAAATTTAGTGGTTAGATACTGGGGTGTCATATTATTCAGTATCTTATGCATATAGACGCATTTGTTTAATGTAAGTTGCTGACGTAGACCGAGAATGTTTAAATATCTAAATTTGTCTGTGGTAGGGATGGGGCGTCTATCTATCATTTTTACAGCTCTTTTGTATATGGAGTTTAATCTCTTCATGTGGACATCACTGCAGCCGTCCCACACTGTGGAGACATAATCAACATGGGACTTTATATGAGCATGAAAAAACAATTTACGGGTATTTGTATCCGTTACATGTCTAAGCTGGGACAATAAGAAAGTGTTTTTAGCAATGGTCTTACAAACAGCATTTATATGGGTCTCCCAGCACAGTTGATCATCAACATGTATTCCTAAGAATTTACGCTCAGTGACTTGTTCAACAGGTTCAGCGTTTAATTGTAATTGTAATGGCTGTAGTCGGCGTTGATGTTTTTGCCGCGTGGCGATTAAGATACTCTTTGTTTTTGCTGGGTGAAGAACCATATGGTTCTGTCTACACCAGTCAGATACCTCATTGAGACTGCATTGTAAACTATGGCTAATGTCCGTCGTTTTTTTTGCCAGAAACATGAAGACTCGTATCGTCAGCAAATAGATTACAATTAACGTCAGAATTAGTGATATGCAACGGTAGATCATTAATAAATAGTATGAATAGAAGAGGGCCCAAAATAGATCCCTGGGGGACGCCGTATTTTACATTTCCTTGCTTAGAGTATCTTCCATGGGCGTACACCATTTGTTTTCTGTCTTCGAGATATGATCGGAAGAATTCTATAGCGGTTGCGTCCAAGTGATAAACTGTTAGCTTATTTAGGAGAATGTCATGGTCCACAAGGTCAAACGCCTTTTTAAGGTCTAAGAAAACTGCTCCTGACATCAGGCTTTTATTGATTGATTCCAGCCAGCTGTCTACAATATGTGTCAGTGCTGACTGACAAGAATGTTTCGGTCTAAAACCAGACTGGTGAATATTAAGTAATTTACCTTTTTCCAGAAAATCAAGGAGATGTTTTTGAATGTGCTTTTCAAGGGGTTTTGACAAAGCTGACAGAAGGGAGATTGGACGATAGTTATTAATATCTTCAAGATCTTTTGATTTAGGGATTGGGATTACCTTTGCTTCTTTAAGAATGGTTGGAAATGTACTTTGCTTTATGCAAAGAGAGAGAGAGAGAGAGAGAGAGAGAGAGAGAGAGAGAGAGAGAGAGAGAGAGAGAGAGAGAGAGAGAGAGAGAGAGAGAGAGAGAGAGAGAGAGAGAGAGAGAGAGAAATGAAATGAAATGAAACTTTATATCTGCCGGAACGGAAGAAGTAGTTAGCACATGTGCCATTTTTCACGCTTGCCGTTGCTAATCTACAAAGGTACAACTCTGCTAAAGGTACAAGGCTACTAACATACAATGGTACAAAGCTACTAAGATACAAGTGCACATAATATAACAAGTCGTTCAAAAAAGATGGATAAGGCAAAATGGAGGGCACCAATTATGACTGCTAATAATGTGAATGGCAAAAAAAAAAAAAAGAAAGAAAAAAAAAAAGAGGAGATATTCTTTAAAATTCCTTCTTTCACTGAAATCAAACACGCGCGCACGCTCTCGCCGCACCCACACACACACAAACACACACACACACATACACGCACACCTGCGCGCGGAGGTTAATATCAAGGCTTTAGGCGATGGGGATACCCGAACGAATGTGATGAGCTGTTAGATAGCAGGTACTTGAAGAGGCTTTCCTTGAAAGAGGGGAGTGAACCAGTGTGTGTTTTGTGCGCTGGCAGTTTATTCCAAAACGAGGGGCCCGAGAATGAGAGGGTGGTTTTAAATAAATCTATCCTCGGGCGTGGTGTGATGAAGTTACGCCTTGATGTTGAATAGCCTGAAGCTGCCTTGGTGAAGAACTTACACAAGTATTCTGGGTGGATTTCATTCCAGATTTTATACATGACTACCCCTTTGTTAAAGAGATGGTGCATGTCGAGAGGAAGAATCTTTAGTTTTTCAAATTTTTGGTCAGTAGAAAGGGCTGGATCAGGCAGGATCTGCTTCACTGCCCTGCGATGCAAGGAGTTAAGCCTCTTCAAGTGTATGTCACCGCTGCCGTCCCATGTCGTGGAGGCATAATCGATGTGGGATTTGACATGGACATTGTAAAATAGTTTGCGAGCGTCGACATCAATAAGATATTTTAGCTTAGACAGCATAAAAACATTTCTGGACACAGTTTTACAGACAGCATTGATGTGAAATTGTCATTTCATCTGGTTATCAACAATAACTCCAAGTAGGCGATGTTCAGTTACTTGTGTAATGGTGTGGTCTTGGATTTCCAGGCTAAGCGAAAGTGGCTTGAGCTGATGCTTCTGACGGGTTGCTATCGTTATACATTCGGTTTTGGTGGGATTAAGGATCATTGCATTATTTTCACACCATTTGGAAATTTCGCTCAGTCCCTGTTGCAAACGACCATTTAAAGACTCAAGACACTTATCGGGGGTGTGGATTGTTGCGTCATCGGCAAACAAATCACATGCAATTCTGTCATTCGTGAAATGTAGTGGCAGGTCATTGATAAATATGCAAAAGAGAAGAGGTCCCAGGACAGAGCCCCGGGGCACTCCTCTTGTTACTAAACCACTTGAAGAGCAAAGATCCAATTACCATCACGCGCCGCTGTCTGTCTGTAAGATAGGAAGCGAAAAACGAGGTTGTTTTCAAGGAATGAATAGATGCCTGAGAACTGTCGTCTGAGGTATGAAAACAGTTACTTGAAAATGAACCATCCAGATATATACTGAGCTTGGAAAGGAGAATGTCATGATCTACCAGGTCGAAAGCTTTCCGAAGGTCTATGAAAACAGCACCTGTAAATTCGCCTTGTTCATTGAACTTAGCCACGCGTCTGTAAGTCGCGTTAAGGCTGTAGGACAACAATGCTTCGGGCGAAAACCTGACTGGAGGGGGTGGATTAATTCGCGTTTTCCCGTGTATTTTAACAGATGCTTATGAATGTGTCGTTCAAGGGGTTTACTTAAGACAGACAAAAGCGAAATGGGGCGATAATTGTTAACATCGGACAGATCTTTTGTTTTATGTAGGGGAATAAGTTTAGCCTTTTTTAGTTCTTTTGGGAAAACATTTTTCTGGATGCATAAATTGTAGACATAAGTTATTGTTTCTACAACATAGGGAAGTGATAGTTTCAGTATTTTGGGGCTTATTTCATCTGGCCCGGAAGATTTTTTATTCTTCATGGAACTAATTGTCTTACCAACCTCGTGAACTGCCAGAGGTGGAATAGCAAAAGGATCAAATTTCGCAGTTCGCGTTCTACAGAAATCAGTCAGGGTTTCAGGACAGGTATAGGGTCGAGAGTTTGTTTTAGAAGGGACCAGGGACTCAGCAACTGAAAGGAAATGATCGTTAAATTTAACGGCAGTCAGGGTAGACGGGATTACAGTGGATTTACTACTTTTGCCTCCAGTCACTACGGCCATAGCGCGACAGAGCGTAGACATATCTTCAGTCTTGTTTAATCAAACGATCAATGAAAGATTTTTTAGCCTGCCGCACTAGACATTTGACACGATTGCGATTACGTTTAAATTCAGCAAAGCGCTTCTGTTTTCTCAGATCATCTCTCACCCTCATGGCCTGAATGATGTCTTGAGTCAGCCACGGCGGGAGTGATGCGTGTTTCACTCGCCTCCGCCGCACAGGCGCATGTTTATTTAAAATAAGGTAAGAAAATGCTATACCAGACAGACAGAGCGCTGTCTGGGTCAGTTTCACTAAGCACGTCATCAAAAGGTGCATTATTAAGGTCAGATAAAAAGTCGCTCTCACTAAATTTTTAAAAAAGTCTCTTGGCTTGACTTCGCGAACGAAGATTCTATAGGGCTTGCCCACGTCGTCTGCAGGCATTTTCGTGGCTGCGGAGGCCAATCCGTGACAGGCAGGTTCGACCGCAGTGGCTGCAGGGGAAGGTCTGGTCAGGGTTCTGAGTTACGACAACTCTGTTTTTTCTTCTGAGCCGCTTGTCCTTAAGGTTAGCTCTGCGAGAGTCCTCAAAGGAGACGGCTGCCTTGTGAATGGTGGAGCGCCAGGTGTCACGGTCCGCAGCAAGCGAAGACCACTGGCTGTGGTCGATTTGGCAGGCACTAAGTGACTTCTTGAGACCGTCTTTGTATCTCTTCTTTGGTGCCCCTCTGTCTCGGTGTCCAGTGGCGAGCTCGCCGAACAGAGTGATCTTGGGTAGGCGATGATCCTCCATCCTGGAGACGTGCCCCGCCCAGCGAAGCTGTGTCCGCAGCAGCAAAGCCTCGATGCTCACAGTTTCCGCCTGTTCAAGAACCTCGACGTTGGTGACATAGTCACTCCAGTGAATGCCGAGGATGGTACGCAGGCAGCGCTGGTGAAAGCGTTCGAGGAGTCGTAGTTGGCTGCGGTAGAGGGCCCAGGACTCGGAACCGTACAGCAGGGTCGTGAGGACGACAGCTCTGTACACGCTGATCTTGGTGCCTTTTTTCAGCTGTTGATTGTGCCACACCCGCTTGAATAGTCGCCCGAAAGCACTGTTCGCTTTTGCCAGCCTGTTGTCCAGCTCCTTGTCCAGCTTGGCGTCTGACGTGATGATGCAGCCAAGGTAGGTAAACTGGTGTACAGACTTCAGTTCGGACTCGCCGATGGTGATGTGGGGAGGGCAATGCTCTTCCTTGGGTGCCGGCTGATGAAGGACCTCTGTCTTTTTCAGACTGACCTCAAGTCCAAAGAGCTGGGCGGCATCTGCGAAGCAGGACGTAATGCGCTGCAAGGCTCTCTCTGTGTGTGCAACGAGGGCAGCGTCATCAGCAAAGAGCAGCTCACGAATCAGTTGGTTTAGGGTTTTCGTGTGGGCCTGCAGTCGTCTGAGGTTGAACAGGCTGCCATCGAGACGATACCTGATGTACACTGCGTCGTCATCGTCGAGGTCCACTGTGGCCTGCTTCAACATCATGCTGAAGAAGATGGTGAAGAGGGTCGGTGCCAGCACGCAGCCTTGCTTCACGCCGTTGCGAATGGGAAATGGTTCTGAGAGGTCACTGTTTAGTCTGACCTGGCCTTGCTGGTCCTCGTGGAGCTGGACGATCATGTTGAGGAACTTTGGGGGATAGCCTAGTCGCTCCAGGATCTGCCACATACCTTGCCTGCTCACAGTGTCAAACGCTTTTGTTAGGTCGACAAACGTTACGTACAGCCCTTTGTTCTGCTCGCGGCACTTCTCCTGAAGCTGTCTCAGCACAAAGACCATGTCGGTGGTACTCCTGTTGGCTCTGAAGCCACACTGGCCCTCTGGGAGGTGGTCTTCAGCGATGGCAGGTACCAGCCGATTCAGGAGCAACCTTGCGAGAATTTTCCCGGCAATGGACAGCAGGGTAATTCCACGATAATTAGAGCAGGCAGACTTCTCTCCTTTGTTCTTGTACAGGGTGATGATGACTGCATCACAGAGAAAAGAACGATAGGTGATATACATATGACATCCTTTCTTTGCTTTTGGGAACTTAGTGGACCACGTACAGCTGATGGGAAAGTGATCACTGATACCAAGGTTACCGACAGACACATTATGAACAGACTCCGGCTGTGTGGTATAGATGTGGTCTATGAGTGTAGATGTTGTTTGTGTTATTTGTGTTGGCGAAGTGACTAACTGTTTAAGACCCAGCAACGTCATCGTAGAGTCCCATGCATGATGCGACTTTAACATGTCTATGTTACTAAAATCTCCCATAAGTATGACATTAGAATTAGGTTTACAGGCTTTATCAAACATACTAAGAAAATTATCGTACCACTCAAAGTTTGCAGCAAGGTTGCGGTACAGAAAACCGATAAGAAATGATGGTGATTCAGTGGGGGCCTTCAGCTCAAGCCACATACACTCAACTTGCTCATTTTCTAAGTCATGTCGTCTACGTGTAAGAGCTTGAACAGACGTGTGAATATAAGCAGCTAATCCTGTCTGTCCGTGGGCCGTTGGATCACGTCTCAGGACAGAAAACCCAGGAACCTGAATTGATTCATCAGATACATTAGAACCAAGACGTGTCTCAGATAATCCAAAAATATGAAATGGGTTTGAGTCATTCAGGTAAACGGAAATATCAGCAAGTTTGGCATATAGATGGTACACATTTAAATGCCCAATGCGGAGATCTTTTACGTTCACGTCTGCTTGATTAATCGTGACAGATGGGAAAGAAACGAAGGAGGCAAAAATGAAAATAACAATAAGTACACTTAACGTAATAAAGCTATTGAAGTATAGTAATCAGTACACAAACATATCTGCGTGGTGACGGAGTTGCTTCTTTTACGTCACCGCCACTGTCTGACTTTCTCCAGAAGTCAAGGTTTTTAATTTTCTGAAATTTTTACTAAAAAAAGTTGGAAAAATTCAAAAGCTGGCTAACTAACTCATCCAATGTCTTTTTCCAAACTAGCTATATCCGGGTCACCTGCATACTCTTCTGAAAGCGCGACGATGTGTGTGCGTGTGTGCGTGTGTGTGTGTGTGTGTGTGTGTGTGTGTGTGTGTGTGTGTGTGTGTGTGTGTGTGTGTGTGTGTGTGCGCGCGCGCGCGCGTGTTAGTGCTTGCATGCGCGCGCTCTCCAAACATCTCCAAGAGACATAAATATGTCTCTTGGAGATGCGCGCATGTCTGAGAGAGAGAGAGAGAGAGAGAGAGAGAGAGAGAGAGAGAGAGAGAGAGAGAGAGAGAGAGAGAGAGAGAGAGAGAGAGAGAGAGAGAACGCGCTAGAGAGAATTACGTCATATTTAGAGTATTATGTCAATGTCTGCATGGTGACGGAGTTGCCTCTTTTACGTCACCGCCACTGTCTGACTTTCTATAGAAGTCAATTTTTTTTTTACTGTTTTAATTCTTTTCTGAAAAGAATTATTTTTAGGGCTAAAGAAGTTGAAAGGGTACAAAGTTGGCTAACGAACTCATTCAATTTCTTTCTCCAAACTAGCTATATCCAAAATGTCAAGTAAATATGACAAAAATTACGGGACTCTATTCTGGGTCAACCGACTTCCTATAAACGGTTGTTTATGTCTTCAATAAGACATTCAATTACAATATGCTCGGAGTCTCTCTTAGCCACCTCTTTAAGAAAGTATTTCGCCAAGTTTCAAGCTTGTGTGTACAGAAATGTCGGAGATTCTCTTGTTTACATGTATACGGACACACATATTTACATGCATACATAGATACATACATACATACATACATACATACATACATACATACATACATACATACATACATACATACATACGCACATACGCACATACGGCGCTTCGCGCCAAATGTACGTTCAGCAGCGAGGTTAGCGTAACTAGGCATGACGTAATTTGTATCTTGTTACTTCAGTTGTGAGAGGTTTAGGCTTGCCCGCCTTTGACATCATGGACATGCTATTAAATTCGCCCTACTGACTGACAGCGACTCATCCTAAAACGTCCCTTCTATAAATAGAAGGGACTTGAGTAAAAACAAACGCTATCATCGAAGCCGACTGATGTCCGAAGTGCAACACTATGATGCTGCAGAAAGAGTGCCACGCCACTTGGTTTTAACTGTCATGGAACCTTTCGGAACTTGATTAATTATATATTACTGTAACAGTTAATTCAATCAGTTGCACTGGTAAGCTATGTTGTGATGTGTGATCACTCCCAATGCAGTCTCAGTGATCATTGATGGTACAGTACACTACACACTGAAAGAATAATAATAATAATAATAATAATAATAATAATAATAATAATAATAATAATAATAATAATAATAATAATACCGTTATCATATAGGCGCTTTTTCTCAATTTTTGGGCAAATCGACTCAAAGCGCCGCGAACTGAAACCCAACACACACACTCACGTAACAGACACGGATTTTACGCCATTTAAGACAAACACAGTATAAGACAGACGAAGGGCCAGTTCCGCAGCTACTGAAGTTACAGAGATTTTTGATCGCTCGTATTTGACATTTGTAAAGTGGCCTGAAACCGGTACCAAATTGTGTGGGGGTGGGGGGGGGGGGGTGGGTGGGTGGGTGGGTGGTGGAAGAACCGGAGTACCCGGAGAAAGAACCCCCGACGGTCCGCCCGAATTAACGGTGACACTTACCAGAGGAGAAAAGTCCGACGCCGGAACCCGTTTTCGAACCTCACACCTTTGGCATTGGTGGCAGGCGCCTTAACCACTGCGCCACGGACCGCCCCAACTAGAATACACAGCACAATGTGAACACGCTTGGAGGTTAATGCAATGCTTTGTTTAAAATTAAACCCTATCTCGCTCGCAGTAGCCTAGCTGCACAAAGAGGAACTGTATATTTCTGGTGCCTAATTTGCAGTTTGTCTGCATATTGACATTTGAAGTTCGCTGCAAGGATTCTTAGCAGCTGGCATTAACACTGACATTCGTATATGTTGGAATTAAAACGAGAAAGAAAACAGAAAAATGTGACACAGAGATGATTTAATAAGTCAGTCAAGTGATCAATGAATGAGATATGTTTTATGATGAACAGCTATTTTTTTGTTCTTTTTTTTTTTTTTTTGGGGGGGGGGGAGGGGGGGGGGGAGAGGGGGAGGGGAGGCGGAGGCAGTACTTTATAAAAGTACACGTATTTCTTTCAGTGTTTCCATCACCCACTCATAGCACCATTGGGCTCTATGAGTTCTCATGTTTTATTTGAGCGATTTACAAAATACATGTACTTGTGATGTTATCTTATTTTCTTACTGGCATTGACATTTCGCTGGAAGATTTACAGTCCCATACTTTAAGCCTGTCCCGCCAACACGGAGGTTGACAGTATCATTTTTATGTGTCTGTAGGTTGCATTTTGTTTGAGGTGGCAGTTGTGGCCTCATCTTTAAGTTTGGTGCCCATGTGCATGTGGCCACCATTATTATTTACAGAACTGAAAGCTGCATGTGCAGGCTAGTTCACGGTATCACTGATCAATGTGTATTGGGCAGCATAGTTTGAAGTGATCAGTGGTGGCATCATACATGATGTCTGTGTGCATTTGGCCACTGGTACTGTTTACAAAAGTGCTGTTTACAGAACTAGTGGCTGCCTATGCATATTAGTTCTGCTATTGTTATCAGGTTTGGCCTCATATCCGGGTGCCCCTGCGCATGAGGCCAACTGTACTTTTCATAGAGCTGATGGCTGCGTGTGCTGTTTGATTAACTGTATACATGAGATTTGTAGGTGGGCAGCTATAATACAGGCAGTCAAGACAAGCCACTTTTCAAGTCTATATATAGGTTTTACAGTCCACTAATGCCCATCGGTATACAATTGTGCATGTATTTGGTGGGCGTTCTGCGGTTTTGTGTGTATGTGGGGTGGGGTTGGGAGCGGGCGGTATGGCACCTATTACCATGTATTTGTGTATGTTCTCATGTTGTATGCTGATGTGTAAGTACAAAACCTACATTACAAACAAACAAAAATAAACAATAAATAAATATTTAGTTATCTGGGTTTAACTCTGAACAGGCAACTAAGGCCATCTCGTGGCAGTTAAATAAATAAGATAAAGTAAGTCAAAGATACCTGGGACATATGAATGCTAAGTAAAGAATAGATTATGAACATGCACATTATGTGCATGTCTTTAGGTGGGTGTTCTGCGGTTTTGCGTATGTGGGGTGGGGTTGGGAGCGGGCGGTATGGCACCTATTACCATAAATATATGTGTATATTTTCTTGTTGTATGCTGATGTGCATGTACAAAACCTACATTACAAACAAACAAAAATAAATAATAAATTTAAATAAATAAATAAAATAAAGTAAGTCAAAGATACCTGGGACATATGAATGCCAAGTAAAGGATAGATTATGAACATGCGCAGATGTACATGTCTTTTGATGGTTGTTATGCGGTTTTGTGTGTGTATGTGGGGTGGGGTGGGGAGCGCGTGGTATGGCACCTATTTAGGTTTTCAGCTGAACATAGTGATTTAGATGGAAACGGTTCGGAGATGGATTTCAGTCTGCCTGGCTTGTGCTAAGACCGGACGGATAAGACCGTGCTTGACCAGTTAAAAATCCTATTTCCACTAATCAAAAAGAGCAGGACTACACGTTAAGGCCCCGCCACACATGCCCGATTTTGAGGCCGATTCTCGAGCAGTTTCGAATCGGAGTGTGATCGGACCGGACTACAAAAACGTGTGCACTGCCACACATTCCCCGACTTTTTTTTTTTTTAGCTGACCGGTTTGAATCGAAGATCAAGGTCGTACCCGTTCAGCGAAATGGCTGCTAGTTTCGACAGTGATGATGATGTGCATGCAATTATCAACAGTTTTGCATCATATTCGGGAAGACTGAGGCGGGCGAAACATCGGCAACGAAGGTGGTACTGATCTTCCGCCATTTTCAAACTGAAACGACATGCTTTGCGACTGAGACGCGCTCTGATTGGTTGAAGCTTACAATCGGGGCCGATTCGGATCGGAAAAATACGGCGGAGCAGGTTCTAGACACCCGATTCCCAGCCGATTGGGATCGGATCGGATATATGACGTCATCCGATTGCAATCGGATCGGAATCGGCTTCAAAATCGGGGTACAACCGGCATGTGTGGCGGGGCCTTTAGGCTGGAAAACAGACGAACAACATGCATGTTGTATTTGGACAAAAAGTAGTCAGAATGTTAAAGATGGTCGGAAGACACAATGCAAAACATGCACGAAGCGAGTTTACTTTCGATATTCTTTCCTCCCACAAAAGACCAAGTTCTATGGGAAAGGCTGTTTTCAAGACCAGGAACAATAACGTATATGACGTTGATATTATGTACTTCAAAGTTCAAATCCAAAATAATCTCTGTCTCGCTTCAGGAGCAAAGTAAACCTGCATCAACCGTGCGCGTCTGATTGACTTCTTTTCGAAGGCATATTGCTGACCGCCATTTTTGAAACTAGCGACGCGAGTATGCTTACCGCATTAAAAATATTACTTTATAAATTATTTTATCGTAAATATGTATACATGTTTACTTGCTCATGATTTTAATTTGCTCACTGGAATAAACTTGTAACTTGAATGATTGAAATTTTCAATGTTATGCACAAACATTGTGTACGAGGACTGGTTCCCTCAGATGAAGCGAAAAAATAGCGTTCGAAAAACACTTCTACAAATATGTCTCCATCCTAAAGACAAATATTGTTGTTATGCATAAACCATATAGCATTAGGCCTACTTTAGTACTTTACCTGCAAACCTTTAATACTCTTTTGACGAATTACTTACTTCTGCAGAAATTGCGTAATCTGCTAGACTATAACTCACTCAGCCCGACGCACTACACGTGTTTCCCAAATTTTGGAGGCGTCATCTAACGACTACGCACCTGTTGCAGGAGATGGATCGACCATGATAATTCAAGGGTAGTGCCAGATTAGCTTGGCGCCGACAGGCGCCAAGCTATTCTGGCACTACCCTTGAATTATCATGGTCGACCCATCTCCTGCTGTATTGCGTCAGGGCTGAATGGGTTAAAAACACTGTTTGCGTCAAGCACGTGCAAATTTGGACTTGCAGTAATTCCGACATGAGAGTGAGTGGATGAAAAGCACGGACAAGATGCGATATTCTACGCATGTTTGCGGTCCGGGCTTTTTACCCACTGCTTGCGTAAAACACGTGCAAATGTGCATCTACTTATGATTGACGGAAATCGCCTATTACTGAATTAACCCTTTGCGTGTCGGTAGCGATTTTAGTCGCGATGATTCCTGCAGGAATTATCGCGACTAAAACCGCTAGGACACGCAAATAGTTATGGGTGGCTTGTTCGTTTTTTGTGCGTGTGTTTCGTTTTGTTTTGTTTTGTTGTTTTGTTGTTGTTGTTGTTGTTGTTAGTTTGTTTGTTTGTGTGTGTGTGTGTGTGTGTGTATATGTGTGTGTGTGTGTGTGTGTGTGTGTGTGTGTGTGTGTGTGTGTGTGTGTGTGTGTGTGTGTGTGTTTTAACCCTGCACAACTTACTTCAAGCAATAATGCGTATATGAATATCTGATGATGCTTGCAGTCGAAAAACAGTACTGAATAACAAGATGAGGATTTCATCCCAAAGTCTACCGTATTGTTTGGAGCTCAGATGGAGGATTTCATCCAAAAGTCCACCGTATTGTTTGGAGCTCAGATGCATTTATCTTTTAGGAACATTCAGAGTTGTTCATATTTTTAGGCTTATTATGGTGATCCATTTAACTCCTCTATAAGCCAACCTCTGATCAACACACACGTCGACGCACACAAATAACTACAAGACGGACACACTGCGCTTCCCGCCATTAGTACGCTCTATGGGCTCGTGTAGCGACAGGAATCCATCTCATTCCACTCTAACCCACCCTCTGACTCACACACACTGGCACACATAAATAAAGACAGACACACGGCGATTCCCGCCATTCGTAAGCTCTGTGGTCTGGCGTAGCATAGCTATTCTGAAGAAGAATAATAGCACGAGCAGCGAAATGACGTCACTTCAAGCGTCACGTCATGGCTCATAGTCCCACGACGCCGTGTTCACAGTGACGACTCGATGTTATACATCACTCATCGCAGTACTAACATTTGACGTATCAGAGGATGAACTTTGCAATTTTCTTGCTGATTTTCACGCCTAGGGCTTCCAGGTCACAATTTTGACCTAATCCTACCCCAGGGCCGGGACAAATAGTAAGCTTATGCAAACACTGTTTATGCAAAATCATGCGGGTATTAATGAGAATATAGTTGGTGTTTTTATTTTCGTAAAATAAAAATTAAAGTTATGTTAGCTGTTTTACAAATGACTCCGAAAAAGTGGTGCAGAAAATTGTCTGATTTTCACACCTAGGGCATACAGGTCACAATTGACCTAAACGTACCCGAAAGCCGAGACAAACTATAGGCTTATGTAAATACCGTATACAAAAAAAAATCATGCGATTATTAATGAGAAAAAAATGTTTTCTTTCGTAAATAAGATTCAATGTTTTAAGATTAACCCATATAATTCGTAAACTTATGCCTAAAAACGTGAAAATATATTATAAAAAAAAGTATTTAATTATCACTCAAAAAGCTCTAGAAGTACAATGCTGGTTAACGAACTCATTCAATATCTCCCTATATGCAAAATATCTAGTAAAAATAAGAAAAATTACGGACTCCAGTGTGGATCAACCGGTTTTTGTGAAACGACCATTTTCTCGCCAACGAGCATCTTAATAAAAAAAAAAATATCGAAAAAACAATGTCCCGAGATAATTCAAGCTTCAAGCTTGTCCGTCCTCAAACGCGGGCTCTAGTCGCTGTCACTCACACACACACACACACACACACACACACACACACACACACACACACACACACACACACACACACACACACACACACACACACACACACACACACACACACACACACGGCGCTTTGGCGCCAAAGAGACGTTCTCTAGCAAGGTTTGCGTAGCTAAACGTGACGTCATTTTATCTTGTTACTTCTTTGCCAGAATTTCTGCCCCGCGCGCAAAAAAACGTCATGTGCATGCTCCGGAATGCGCTCCGACCAGCACCATTTCAAAGTCTACCGTATTTTCAATAAGGTAGACAAAAACAGACTTATCCACCCAAACGGTCATGTTTACAACAGCTCTGACATCTCAAAACACTTCATCCCCAGCGGGCGGGAACCCAACAGCCATAATACATTCATCGATAATAATTATCTTCACTTACTGAGCAGGGTGATCTCAGACCTCCCCCCCCCCATCCCCCCTCCCGATCCCCCCCAACACCCCCCCCCCCACACACACACACACCCACCCACCTACCCACACACAACCACTAAACACACACACACACACACACACACACACACACACACACACACACACACACACACACACACACACACACACACACACACACACACACCTCATCCTCCATAGGCGGGGCGGATCAGTTACCTCGAAGGGGGGGGGGGGGACCTTTAACCGGACACTAAAGACCTCCCCGACTCTAGACCTTCTTCCAGTGGCCCAAAAAAATCAAACGGGGGGAAGGGGGACGGGGGGGGGGGGACGGGTGGGGGGGGGGAGGGTGGGGGGGAGGGGGGACGGGGGGGTACGGGGGGGGGGGGGGGAGGGGGGGGGGACAACGCGTGTGTGCCAAGACTCTCACCTCTCGCCAAAATATCAAACAACGGGAGGGGGGGGGGGGAGCGTGTGCGTGTCCAAACTCGCGAAAATATCAAACAGGGAGAAAGGGGGGGGGGGGGTGTCCAAACACCCAAAAAATGGACTTTGTTATAACATTTTAAAGAATTTTGGATCTGAAAGGAGGGGGGGGGGATGTCCCGAAC
Source organism: Semisulcospira habei (assembly GCA_036245525.1). NCBI lineage: Eukaryota > Metazoa > Mollusca > Gastropoda > Semisulcospiridae > Semisulcospira > Semisulcospira habei. The sequence continues at coordinate 303,216,343 of BTPG01000002.1, forward strand.
CACTCCACCCCCCCCCCCCCCCCGCAGATCCGCCCCTGCACATCCAACCCCTTCAGTGTTCCAGGGAGCCGTCAAGTCAGACCGAGTTATTCGCGATTGCGTTAATGATGACAGTAGTGAATTTACATACATCTCAGTAAACAAAGGTCCCCGGGCCCACGACGGCCGCAGTCGGCCCGAAAACGTTTTGCTGCTCAGGGATCTGTGAAGAACTAGAAAGGCAAAGCCCTTATGGCTCACGTGCTTGACAGACCGGCTGTGCGCGGGCCCACTGCGGCCGACTTGGGCCCGAAGACAGTTTGCTACTGGGGTTCATCGTTTATTCTACAACCCCAGTAAGCACACGATTCTTAGACCTTATCTGAACTCTTGTCTGGTTTGTCATCGTACCTTACTTTGGCATGACCATCAGTGATGATGTTGATGGCCACGCATGCAACATTGCCCGCTGCAGCGGATGTACAGAGAAAGTGAAAGAGGTAGTGTGCTGGCAGGACGGCCCATCCATACATCACCAGCACCAGGGCCACGGTGCTCAGTTTTTCTACATCCGCGTAGGCCGAGTCGCCAAACACCGCCAGCACAACCAGCACCAAAGACGAGGGAATCATATACACGAGGAAGTCAAACACCAGGTTGGCCAGCCAGTACACACAGGGGCTCAGACCACTTGCCACCTGAAAAGATTTTTTATTTTTTTATTTATTTATTTATTTTTTTTTTTTTGGGGGGGTGTTGTTGTTGTTTTAACCCCTTCATTGCCGAGAAAACGTGAAGACGATCTAACTGCAAACATGGATACAAACTGGTCTTAGCAAGAGGCATAGAACTATTCCTATTGCTGAGACCAATTTGTGTCCATGTTTCTTGGACGGTGTTGGCTTTTGATCGTTGAATGAACACAGATTTCAGAAAGAAACATGTACGTATAGTGAAAGAAAAACAGAAGATAGTGGTAGAAAACCCTTTAAAATAGAAACAAATAACGACGTTTCGGATCAAAGATCCTTCTTCAGGTGACATGAAAACGAACGTAGAACTGAAAAGAACACGACAGAAAGAAAAAAAAAAAAAAAAAAACCCACACACACATAATGACGCAAATACACATGCACAAAACACGTAGCACAAAACTTACGTCTATATAGATACACGTCACTGCATACATTCGGCATTCACTGCCCAAAGATGTTGTATGTGGGGGAGACATACCGTACACTCCCTGAACGCTGCGAGGAGCATGTTCGTTCGATCCGCCTCGAATACAATAACCAGGTTGGACGTCATTTCAACGAACCTCCTCATAGCCTCACACATTTCAGCATACGCATCCTTTGGCAAAATACACCCCACTTCGTCCGCCGCAAAATGACAGAATCCTTTTTCGCGGACAGGCTTGGCACTTACCATCCGCGCGGCTTGAACATTCGCCCCTAGGGATGTAATTATGCTCGGCCTGATGGGTAGTTGGTGCCAGACTTGACCTCACTGTTGATACTGGATGCTACCTTTGAGTGTGTGTGTGTGTGTGTGTGTGTGTGTGTGTGTGTGTGTGTGTGTGTGTGTGTGTGTGCGTGTGCGTGAGCTGCAGCAGCCGGCACGAGTGAATGCGAATGTATGCAGTGACGTGTATGTATATATAGACGTAAGTTTTGTGCTACGTGTTTTGTGCATGTGTATTTACGTCATTATGTGTGTGTGTGTGTGTGTGTGTGTGTGTGTGTGTGTGTGTGTGTGTGTGTGTGTGTGTGTGTGTGTGTTTTACATCATTCTAAATTCTCTCTATACAGGATGACGGCGTCTTTTCTTTCTGTCGTGTTCTTTTCTGTTCTGCGTTCGTTTTCATGTCACCTGAAGAAGGATCTTTGATCCGAAACGTCGTTATTTGTTTCTATTTTAAAGGGTTTTCTACCACTATCTTCTGTTTTTCTTTCACGTGAAACCCTAGCGGCAACAGTTTGACTACATGTACGTACAGTGTACGGCCAGTGGCAGGGAAGGGACTAAAACGTTTGTACATGCAGCCACCAGCACTGTTCGCTCGACGTCCCGAAAAAAGAAAATGGAAAAGCCCTTAACGCTCACGTAAATCCATATAATTTGACCTTTGTGATCTTGACCTTTCCAAGAAGTCACTGAAATGAGCAAGCGTCGAGCGTCTTAACATAAGTAAACCGTTGGTTTGAGTGACAGCCCTAAAGTCATTATTTGTGACTGGCGTTTTTTAATTATAACCTCCCCCCCCCCCCCACCTCCCCCTCCCTCCTCTCCGTCGTTTGATTTTTTCGACCAGTTGAGGAATCCTGATGTGAAGGTAATTCATCTCCCCCCCCCTCCTCCTCCTCCTCCTCCCCCCCCCCCCCTGTATGTGTGTGCGTGCATGCGTGTGTGTGCCGTGTGTGTGTGTGTGTGTGTGTGTGTGTGTGTGTGTGTGTGTGTGTGTGTGTGTTGTGTGTGTGTGTGTGTGTGTGTGTGTGTGTGTGTGTGTGTGTGTGTGTGTGGTGTAATGTGAGCATTGATTATTTGAAATGGAATTATTGTTGCTTGTCTTTTCACTATTTTATATATTATTATTATTATTATTCACTAAATTGATATGTGTGCGCATTATTTGCATTGCGTTTGTATTGTGTTTTTTTCAGTTTATTTTTTATGTTTCGATTTATTGTGTTATTGTGTTTCTCTTACTCTTTGCTGTTAATATTTCTTTTCTAACAGGACTCACAAACCAGATAGGTGAGGCTAGCGCTGGCAGAATTGTACACAAACCAAGAGGAATCACTCAGCGCCGGACAGACAAACAGTTAGATCCCCTGCCCCCGCCTATCAGGCACACAATCGCCAGCCCACAGAGAAATACGTAGGTATAGAGTAAGACGATCATTTGCATCTTCAAAAAAGATGCATCAGGTCTCTTATATAACCCATGTCTTTCTCCGGAACTTAGGAAGTTTTTCTAACAGGACATTTTGTAAGAGAGGTGTTTCGCCTAAAACTTTATCCTGTCAATAAAACGTTTCATCATCATCATCATCATCATCATCATCATCATCATCATCATCATCATCATCTCTCTCTCTCTCTCTCTCTCTCTCTCTCTCTCTCTCTCTCTCTCTCTCTCTCTCTCTCTCTCTCTCTCTCTCTCTCTCTCTCTCTGCATTTTTACGCATTTTATATCACGTTTTTGTGCATACGCGTGTGCGCGTATGTATGTCTGGAGTGCGTGTCCGAGAGCGTGTATCTGTTTTTGTGCGTGTATGCCTGAGCGCGTGCGTGTGTAAGTTTGTTTGTTTGTGTGTGTGTGTGGGGAGGGGGGGGTGAGTGTGTGCGTACGTGCGTGCGTAAAATGCGGTGTGCATGTGTGTGAGCGTGTGTGTGTGCGTGCGTGCATTGCGCGAGTTGTGGTGTGTATGCGTGCGTACCTGTGTGCGTGTGTGGGGGGGGGGGGAGGTGGGTATTTGTGTGTGTATGAGCGTGCGTGTGCGTATGTGCGTGCGTGTGTGCGTGAGCGAGTGCATGCATGCGGCAGTGTGGTATGTGTATGTTTACTTGTCTATGTCACTTAACTTGTGTAGTAGATGTAGCAACGGCAAGTTTGAAAACTGGTCCTGTTACCAATAATTTCTACCGTTGGAAAATAAAGGTTCATTGTTCATTGTTCATTGTTCATTGTTCTCTCTCTCTCTCTCTCTCTCTCTCTCTCTCTCTCTCTCTCTCTCACACACACACACACACACACACACACACACACACACACACACACACACACGGCACACACACAAACACACACACACACACACACACACAAACATGCGCGCATCTCCAGAAGGAATAGATCCTCATGCGCCTGGAGGGCGCATGAGGATCTATGCCTCTTGGAGATGTTTGGAGCGTGCGCGCGCACGCACTAACACGCACACACACACATCGACGCGCTTTCCTCACCACCGAAGCTGCCACCAAACTTGCTGTCTCTCTCATCCTATCTCGCATCGACTATTGCAACTCTCTCCTTTCTGGCCTTCCTCACTCCACCACTTTCACTCTCCAGCACGTCCAGAACAATGCTGCCCGCCTCGTCTTCAGAAAGAAGAAATCCGACCACATCAGTCCCCTGCTCAAAGTCCTTCACTGGCTTCCCATCCCCCAACGCATCCAATACAAGATTCTGTCTCTCTGCTACAAATCCCTTAACAACTACGCTCCTGCCTATCTCTCCAACTTACTTCACCCCTACACTCCTTCCCGCTCCCTCCGCTCTGCCTCCGACCTTCTCCGCCTCCACATCCCCCGCACCAAACTCAGCACTTTCGGACCCCGCTCCTTCTCCGTCCACGGTCCATCCACCTGGAACACTCTCCCACTCTCTCTCTCTCTCCGTCAGAAATACTCCTTCCAGTCCGCCCTCAAAACTCACCTCTTTCAACAGTTCTAGCACTACAACGCCACCACACTCTCCACCCTAAGCTGACTGTCGTAATGTATTTGTGGTACGTGAGTCATTGTCAAAAGCGTGCGCATGCGTGCGCGAATTATGAGTGCGCGCTAACAGTTATAATTGTTATAAGATAAGCGCATTATAAATACCGTTATTATTATTATTATTATTTTCTTTCAGAAGAGCATGCAGGTGACCCGTGTACTTAGTATATCATGTAGCTAGGTAAAGTCAACCAGAGCGAAAGGGAAACTCGTATCACGTCAAATATAAAATTATGTAAAAAACTAAAACTTACGTCATGACAAATGACGTTTGACAAATCAAAGACGCTTATGTCCTGCGCTCTTTATAGACCTCACTGACGCATTGGCAGATCTGCGATACTTTTTCAATAGGAGATAATTCAACATCAGAATCAGGTCAAAGACAAAAGGTAGAGACCATTGACAGCGAGGACAGCTCTCATATAGAAGGGACTTTGTAGGTTATGGTTCATCCCATCTTGTTTAATTTTTTTTTTGTAAATATATATTTTTTCTATAGATAAATGATACTGTGCCGTTTTTTTGGCTTGCAGCCAGAGTTACGTTGAGACATTTTGACGGTTCAATTAGTCTCCAAACTCGAGTTTGCACTGCCGTGAACCTAAAGGGAGCATGAGCATCGCGCTATTCTACGGTTATTCTACGCCGCAGTGCCGGGACGGTCGTCGAATCGCACGTGTTGACAGCCATGGGTGTTTTGTTTTGGGCTCGGTGGTCGCGATTTTATCCCGGCTCGTAAACATAGCAGCATAGAGGCAACACTAGCCACCAAGATACATACAGTACATTTAGCTTCTCACAAGCCCCCGCATTCTGCGCGGAAATCATGAAGATCTATGCCTCTTTATGGGCGAACATTGCTAGGCAGTGAATGCCATCCGTCTGATGTAAAAACAAGAATATATTATCCTCGTGAAAGTATGCGGTAACGGTGGAATGAATGTTTCTTGATAGGTTCATTTGTCTCTGTGCACATCAGACGGAACAGAGAACCTTCTGCCATACCATCTGACGGCAGTTCCGATGAAAGCGGCCTTCAAGGCAGGCTAAAGCCTTGTACTGTCCCCAGCCCTCAACCAAATAATAGCCCTATCCAAGACCATTTTAGTATATTTTTAATTTGTAACCTGGCTTTTAAATTTCTGCCCGTATATGTGCCTCAGCAGATACAAGTATATTCCGTAGTGAACCCGACTCTCTCTGTACCAGAACAAAAGAGGGGGGAAAAGTGTGTTCATTTATAATATGGCCATTGATGTACGGTTACTAAAAAACAAAAGAAACGGCTGAAACTCACTGCAAAACACAATAGCCCATCTCGCTCCCTTTCCCCCACTCAGCCTGGAAATTAAAATTGTGTGAACTGAAAAAGCAAAACTTAGGCACAGATTCTCATGGGTCACGGTCCTGTAACTTGCGTGGCGGACATTTGAGGATCTATGCCTTTTCACATCTGTAGAAAGGACCAATATTATTATCACACTGAATTAGATACACTCAATGATAAACACCTCCTGTCTGGAATAAACATAGATCCTCATGACGCCCGCAGATACGAAAGCTAATGAGAATCCTGACTCTTGCCTGCCTCTATCATTATGCTGGTCCTTACATACAAGAACGAACGAACGAACGAACGAAACTTTATTTTCCAAGGATTGAGATATTAGGCGCGCAGGCCTTTCTTACAATCTGTCCTTGCTAAGCTACTTAAGGAACACCAACCAAACAACAAAAACTAACTAATAATAAACGTCACACACACGCATACACACACGCACACAGACACACATATACATGTACTCGTGCACATGCGCACTTTTGTACATACACATACACACGTACGTGCGCACATAATTATCTAACATATAAGTAGGTATGATATTTTTGTACTATCAAAAACAAGTTAGAAAACTGAACAAACAATTTGGAGGCTAGATGAAAAAAAAAAAAAAAAAAAAAAAAAAAAAATGAAGCGTATTATGTCGAAAAACAAAGAAGAAGAAAGGATCAGCATAACGATGTCTTAGAAAGGTAATCATGTACTCTACTTTTAAACAGAGAGAGGGACGTGGTTTGTTGAATAGTGGGAGGAAGGAAGAAGCTGCGCGAGCTGATTCAGTGACTGCCTTCCGCGATGACAGCAATTATAAACAAACCGCTCTGCTGAAAAAAATGGACAGAAACCGAGAAGGGCGCGAGCTCACATTCCATCGAATCAAAATGATTAGGTTTTTCCGGAGTCTGAGTTATAACTGGGTTGGCCCTCAAGGAGGTATGTATGGCTGCTGTAACATAGAAGTGCAGTGTTCGTATATTGTTACCAGTTAAGCAACATATCCTCGGGCCGACGTCGGCCGCCGAGGTCATTTGCTTGCTGGTGGGGTGCCTCTTGCAGCTTTGGCACACCAAAAAAACAGCGGAAGAAGGAGAGGACAAAAGAAATATGTTCGGCTGACAATTAGTTTGCAAAGCGTTGACAGACATGCCCCAGACACAACACCAAACACAGCACGCACGGTAAAGAGATCCCTACCCTTACCGCCAAATCCCACCATCTGCGTGAGGCATGGACCTTCATGAGTGGTCGCGTGATGAGTTTTTGGAGCTTCTTGCTGGATCGATTTACGTCTATGTTGTTTTCCGGAGTTCAGTCCACGGGAGTTCAGTGTTCTCCGTGTGTGTGTGTGTGTGTGTGTGTGTGTGTGTGTGTGTGTGTGTGTGTGTGTGTGTGTGTGTGTGTGTGTGTGTGTGTGTGTGTGTGTGTGTGTGTGTGTGTGTGTGTGTTATTTTTTCATCTTTTTGTATCATCCAGTTTTTGGTCTGAAAAGTGTCTTGGGTGGCTTAACGTCTTTTGCTATCATGAATCATTTCGAAGACGGGGATCCGACTGAATAGGGTCTGTGACAAAGTCTGACTCCACCGGGGTTCAAACCCACGACCCTACGACCGAGACTCCGACGCTCTGCTACCTCAGCCAACCCGCCAAGTTTAACCCCTTCCGACTGCCGAGAAAAAGGGTACGCGATGCACCTGCAAGAGACATAGATCCTGATGAGCCCCCGCCATTGCCGGGGCTCATGAGGATCTATGCCTCTTGCTGACACCACTTGGCATCCATGTTCCTTGACCTTGGACGGGCCTGGTTGCCGGCAGGGAAATGGCCCCGGTTCACACACTGAGCCCTAAAATCTGAATTCCCTCATCTGGGGGCTATTTTCTCAGTGAAGACTACATTACAGTTCAGGAAACAGATCGACCGTGATCGTCCGCTCAATGGCGGTGGTGCCAGATGAATCTGGCTTGATCCATGTCCTCTCACAGTGTGTCAAGACTGTGAAGACCACACGCTGCACTGCATATCCTCCATTCAAATTGGCTTCGGGTGGCCAGGCGAGTTCATGAAGTCTTTGTGTTGCGAAGCTGGAAGGTCAAACGGTTCTACCGTTGTTGTGGCAAACGCCAGTCTGTTCATTTTCGATAAAAGCGAGATTTTCATTGTCATACAATGAAAATCTCGCCTTTCTCAATAAATGGACATCTTTGCTTTTGCCAAATGACGATAGAACTGCTTTTGTGTCTAGTATAGGCTGGTTATTATATCCAGATTGATTTTCGGAGACCTTTTAACCCCTTGACAGCCGAGAGGAAATAAACGCGATCCAGCTGCAAGACTGAGACATACATCCTCATGAGCGCAGCAGTTGCGGGGACTCATGAGGATCTGTGCCTCTTGCCGCTGAAACCTCTTTGTATCTATTTTTGTTTGTTGACAGTTTGGGATCTTTGACAATGAATTGAAGATGTTTTCAAAGCCGGGGACGCATGAGGATCTACGCCTGTTGCTGACACCATGCTGTATTATCCAGATTCCTTGGATGGCTTGGGCTATTTGGCGTTGACCTGAAGGCCCACTACCGCCGTAACTGTTCAAAGATGCACTTCTGTAACAGATGGTTACGAACGCTACACACAGGTCTAGCGCTATAGTTCATTCATTTAGAGACAGGAGAATACAGTTCAGCACACGTCGTCTTTATATCAAGTAACCTGACAATGACTCCACTCCGTTCTAAAAATACAACGCTTTCAGTACGACAAACAGCTAAAAATAGATTCAGTGACACGCTAAAGGCTGCGCAGAATAAATAACTGCCGATTACGCGTGGATTACGCGCGTGCTTTTGCTCCGTGTGCAAACTGCTGTTAAAGTTCATAAGGTGTGTCGACAAGGCAAAACAAACACAATTGGTAAGGAAATGCGTAATGGTGCTTTCACGCGTCAAATGCAAGTGAAGGGGTTCCATATGGTAAAAAAATGATGAGATTTAACCCCTTCACTGCATGAACCTAAAATCAGCGTGGTGTCAGTCAGCATGAGGCATAGAGCCTCATGGGGCCCCGTAATTGCGGGGCCCCATGAGGATCTATGTCTCTTGCAGTTGGATCCTGTTCCGGTTCTCTTGCCGTCGGCAACGTTATACAACACTTCCGCGCCTATTGATGCGGGGCACCTTGAATGAGTTAGTTTTGAAACCCATCTGAATGTTGGTCAACACTGACCGCGGGACTATGCAGGAGTACTCGCACTAAATCGGGCGCCTGGGGATCTGAGTTCTCACGGAAACTAAACAAAAGGTGAGAACCCAATGCGCAAAAGGCCATCGGGCCGACATGTTTCTAACATGTTTAATCAATGACATTGATTTTTTTTTAAAAAGCAAGATATATATATGCTGATCAACAAAAGAACCGCGAAATTCGAGTGTATGTTGTATTTGTATGATAAATCCACGAAAATACAAGTGATACGCCTATTTTTGATAGCCAGTGTACGAGCAACAACATGTAAGCATGCAGTCACCGTACTGTACTAAACGTGTTACCCTCCCTGTGCACGAGGCACCCGTATTGGTTAGGACGCAGAGTGATGTTGGGTCATGAATTGTGTTCAGCAATGCAATGCAATAATAATATTTAAAAAAACCAGCAGTGTTACGCCTTCTGTCACTTTTGCCGTTGCCACATCAACCATGCCAAGACTTAGTGCTCCCCAACGAGAACGAGCTCTTGGGCGTTTGAAAGCCGGAGAAGATCCACAAGCTGTGGCAGTGGCCTTTAGATGTCACATTTCGACCATTTACAGACTGCAGCAACGCTATGATGCCAACGGGTCTTCTGCTGACGCTCCCCGAAGAGGACGACCACGTGTGACAACTCCACGGCAAGACCGCCACATTTTCCGGGCTCACGTGCGAAATCGATTTCAGCCGGCCGAGGAAACAGCAAGAGAAGTTATCGGCAACCACCAGGCACCCATCAGTGGCCAGACAGTGCGACGACGGCTAGAGGAGCATAATCTGCACAACCGCCGTCCAACCCGTGGACCTGTTCTTACTGACCCGCATTGCCGTGCACGCCTACAGTGGTCACAGGCTCATGTCGACTGGACCTGGCGACAGTGGCAGAACGTCCTGTTTACGGATGAGAGCCGCTACTGCATCAGCCATGCAGATGGGCGCATAAGAGTGTGGCGGAGAAGGGGTGAACGCTATGCTGATGGCTGTGTGCTGGAGAACAATGCCTGGGGCGGGCCAAGCGTGATGATTTGGGCTGGGATTACCCTGAACCAGACAGTAGGACCCGTGTTCTTCCGTGGACTCGTACCAGGTCCGGAAATGGCATCACAGCTCAGCGCTACATTGACCAAGTACTACACCCATATGTCCTGCCATTTTTTCAAGGAAGCAGCAAGATAATGCGCGTACACACACTGCACGTATCACCCAGCACTGCTTGCAGCAGCACAACGTCCCAGTCATGCCCAGGCCTGCCCTTAGACCGGACCTCAATCCCATCGAACATCTCTGGGACCAACTGCAAAGGAAGGTCAACGCTGTACGCCCCAGACCAACGGCAGCCGCAGAATTGGAGAAACTATTGTCCAGGCCTGGAACAACATCCCCAGTGCAGCTGTCAACCAACTGATGCACTCAATGCGCCGACGCTGCCAAGCCGTCATCAACGCCAACTTGGGGTCACACGCCATATTGACTTTGCTTGCTCCAAATACAGAATAAACTTCCACACTGATTACGCTGGTGTCCATGATTTCATTCCTAAAATGTCGATAACATTCGTTGTATGCTTTGTCCAAAATCGACTTTTAAATGATTAAATGTGATATGAAGGGGCTACTTCGCGTTTTCTTTTGTTGATCAGTATATATATATATATATATATATATATATATATATATATATTATATATATATATATATATATATATATATATATATATATATATATATATATATATGACTTACGTTAATTAGGCTTCAGAGAGGAAACGGCCTATTCCAGCAACAGCATCACGTGTGTTAGCTGGCCGACTAATTATATACAGTAAAATGATTTCCATTGAACTGTTTTTTAGCCTCGGGGTCAGCATCGTTAGCAAAGACTTAACTAAATCAGTCCCTACGGCAGCACATCTGCAAGAGGCACAGATGCTCAAATACAGCTGCAAACTGCACAGGGGTTCACGAGAATCTATGCTTCTTGCTGGGTTGTGATCCGTCCTATTTTCTCCTGTGTTCCTCGGATGGGGAAATGAAGCGTCAGAGAACGAAGCAAAGACTTGGAGATTTCTCAGTCGTACAAATAATCTCAAATAAAGCCTTTATTCTGGGAGGCACCTGCAACATCAGAGTCAAATGATGAGCAAGAGGCTTAGAGTCTCATGAGCCCCTGTGGCTGGAGGGGCTGATGAGAATCTATGCCTCTTGT
>BTPG01000002.1:303230115-303285115 GCA_036245525.1 Semisulcospira habei
GAAAAATCTAGAGTGTTCTTTTTAATGAATATTAATGAATTTTGGTTACTTTTTCTTTTCTGATTGGTTTTGTTGTGTAATTTGCGGGATTATTCTGGAAATTTGTGATGGTATAAATGAGAGTGTGTGCATGCATTGTAAGAGACAGTGTCATCAAAATGAGGATGCATTTGTGAGAGATAGTGCATCAAAGTGTGGAGGCATTGTGCTGAGAATGCATCGTGAGAATAAAGTACTGTTGGACTGAACTGTTACACCAGTGTGGTCTATACAGCCTTGTGCCACGTGTGACGAGCTGCAACTGAGTGAGGTTTTTTTTTTTTTTTTTATACAAGAACCCTACGTGAGTGTGTCTGGTTTGATTACACCAAGAAACATGGATACAAATTCAGTGGTATCAGCGAGAGGCATAGATCCTCATGAGCCCCCGCAGTCGCGGGGGCTCATGAGGATCTATGCCTCTTGCAGCTGGATCATATTGGAGTCATTTTTTTCTCGAAATTGCATGAAGGGGTTAAAATGAATCATGCAATGACTGCTCATCTCAATATCGGATTAGCACTTTTGTGATCTAACTAAATGTGTACGGACGGGTCTCAGTCGACCGAATGCATGTATAGCAAGCAGTACTGACACTAAACCAGCAGTGGCGTCCCTTTCCACTGTTCTCAGTCGCTACCCAGAACACAGAGTGTCCCACTTCACGTAATCATCGGCCGGGACCGACGTCTTAACCTTCAGCGAACTATCGTCGTGCGATAACCTTTCTATTTAACCCTTTGAGTGCCGAAAAAATAAAACAGTACCCAAACTGATGCAAGCGGCATAGATCGTCATGAGCCCCAGCAATTGCGAGGGCCTGGCTCATGAGGATCTATACCTCTTGCTGAAATCACGTTGTATCCATGGTCCTTTGACGGCGGGGGCTATTTGACGTTAAATTTACGATGATTTCAAACTGTGACACTACTAACAGTAACCGGCAGTAAGTTTTGAGCGCGTGCATTTATGCGCGTTATTTTAGTTGTATGCTAACAAACATGATGTTTGTTTGTTGTTGTTGTTGTTGCTGTGTGTGCGTATGTGTGTGTGTGTGTGTGTGTGTGTATGTGTGTGTGTGTGTGTGTGTGTAGTGTGTGTGTGTGTGTGTGTAGTGTAGTGTGTGTGTGTGTGTGTGTGTGTGTGTGTGTGTGTGTGTGTGTGTGTGTGTGTGTGTGTGTGTGTGTGTGTGTGTTTAATCTCATTTAAAATTTGTTTTATGAAATCTTTCAAAAGGCATATGTTAACACAGCAGCTTCTAAAAGCTGACTGCCTTTTGTGTCCGTCAGCGACAGTAACCTCAAGATTCAAAGATTCAAAATTTATTTCCTTTATCCCCTATCGGGATATGGAGGAAAGATGTCGATTACAGTTTGACTAATATTCACTGATACACCATGACAAAATCACGTTTTTCAAAAGGTCGTTTTCTAATTAGTAAAAATCAGTTTGCAATTATATCAGTGAGGTTTGCGGTAAGGGTGATGTCCATGAAGAAATACCCTCTCATTCTGTCTTTCTCTCTTTTGGTTTCTATTGTATTTTTTGTATGATACTGTGATGGAAAAACATATTAAAATAAATAAATAAATAAATAAATACAAATATTACGTTTGATACAATACACTCCTAGTCTAAAGCTAGAGTCTGAACGACAAGAAAATAATGTTTTAACCAGTTCACCCTCAGTGAACGCAGCCGATAGTTTGTGAAATCATTGTAAAATCAACGCCCATCTTTCCAAAAAACATGGATAGTAATACAAAGTGGTTTCAGCAAGGGGTATAGATCCTCATGAGCCCCCGCAATTGCGGGGGTTCATGAGGATCTATACCTCTTGCAGTTGGCTGATGTTGAAGTCAGTTTTCCCTACAGTCAAGGAGTAATACACTCTACTAATACAGTCTTAGTCAGTGACGCCAAGACCATGCTGATTCAAAGCACGCAGAAGGTCGAATGAAGCCGACGTCAGCACAGTGGTCTTTTGCTCGCTACCTGATACCGGTATCCAGTCTCGACACCCACCTGCAAGAACTGAGAAGCGCAGACCCTCACGCGCCCTCGCGTCTTTGTCTCTTATGAGCTTGCTCTCTGCTTGCTCCCGCAGTCCCCAGTATAAGCCAGTTTTGGACTGGAGCTTTCAAGCGTTCAGTCTGAGAGCACATCGCCAGCTCCCGGGCAGTCGACACTGAAAGACGCAACTGGGTTGCTTAGCAACCAGATCTGATCGATTCGTCAGCCCAGCCTCGCAAGACTCACAGACCTCGGTGCAACCCGTTCAGTCTTCCTCCATCTGGAAGAGGAGACATAGATGCTCATGGGCCTAGCGAGGCTCTCAGAACATGCCCGGCTACAGAGAATTTCATCCATCAGTTTTCAAATCATACTTGCTCTTTCCTGTAACATGGATCCCAATAAGCTCCGCGCACAGACTCTCAGGATTGGCTGAGGGTACAAAGAATTTCGTTCATCAGACTCATATAGGGTGCATAGATCCCCATGGGCCCACGCAATCTTCAGGGGTTCGTGTGGTTCTACGTCGCCTTGGGCTTGTCAACTGGTATGAATCTGATGAATCCACATTTTTCTTTCTGGGACCAAGTTACATTTGCACATGAAGTCACAACTGTTCCACAAAACTGGAGTAGTAATAGTCCTCTGAAGCCCGTGTTAGTTCAAGGGTGTTGCCAGAATAGCTTGGCGCCTCAAGCTCTTATGGCACCACCCTTGAACTGTCATGGTCACTGTTGTGTCGCGTCAGGGTTAAATGATTTAAAATGAGGACTGACTAATCTGTGGAAAATGCCACCAGCATGCTTTTGGTGGTAGGTCGGCCCAGGTTATTTTGGCACCTCCCATTAACTAGTATGGTCGTTCTGTCTCCTTTGGTAGTGTGTCAGGGTTGAAAAGGTTAAAATGAAGATGTAAATAATCTTGAAGAAAATGCCACCACCAGTTTCTTGGTGTTTCACTGGCAGCACAGGTTTACCACGTTTATGCCAAAATCCATTGGGCGAGTCTTTATAGTTTACTTCAAACCACTGTAAAGTTCGCCATGCCAGAGTATCTCTTGGCGCCCCCCCCCCCCCCCCCCACCCCCCCTACTCCCGTCATTTGATTCGGCCTATCCCTCCCCACTCCTCCGTCATTTGATGTTTCGCAGCAGGCTGGAACTGAAAGTAAGATCTAAACGGCGCCGGGTCCCACCTCCAGTAATATATATATATATATATATATATATATATATATATATATATATATATATATATATATATATATATTATATATATATATATATATATATATATATATATATATATATATATATTCATTACTTATAACAAAGGCGTCGCCCAAGCCAAAAAATGCACTCAATCAGAGTAGCTCCAAGGGACATAATTTTTCAATAAATTCTGAGAATGCTGTGCTAATGCCATGGAAATCCAGGCTGGTAAGCTTGCATTGTGTCATCAGGACATCAGCTGTCCTTTTGTGACTGCATCGCTTATTAGATCTTTTGAGCCTTCCACTGAACACCTACTACATAAGGTAATAGGGACTACCCCCAGGCGCCCCGCAACCCGCTGGAGAATATCCAGTCCTCCCCCCCGAGAGGGGAGGCTGGTGCATGAATATTCCCAAACAGATCTTGGACCTGCTGGATAGATTTAAGATTTTGCCGCCTACGACCGGTTTCGACCCAAGGTGGGTCTCATCAGGTAGGCATACGGCGTAACCTGAAATTGCAAACACAACGCATATACTAGAAGCCGCCTCCAGAATTTGACTGGTAGCAACCACTAGGCCAGCGTGGATTGCATCCCTAAAGCTTTATGGGGTGTTGCAGTGGAAGAAGACTGACTAATTTTGAAAAGGCAACACCTAGGCAATTTTGTGGTACAATTATTCATTACTTATAACAAAGGCGTCGCCCAAGCCAAAAAATGCACTCAATCAGAGTAGCTCCAAGGGACATAATTTTTCAATAAATTCTGAGAATGCTGTGCTAATGCCATGGAAATCCAGGCTGGTAAGCTTGCATTGTGTCATCAGGACATCAGCTGTCCTTTTGTGACTGCATCGCTTATTAGATCTTTTGAGCCTTCCACTGAACACCTACTACATAAGGTAATAGGGACTACCCCCAGGCGCCCCGCAACCCGCTGGAGAATATCCAGTCCTCCCCCCGAGAGGGGAGGCTGGTGCATGAATATTCCCAAACAGATCTTGGACCTGCTGGATAGATTTAAGATTTTGCCGCCTACGACCGGTTTCGACCCAAGGTGGGTCTCATCAGGTAGGCATACGGCGTAACCTGAAATTGCAAACACAACGCATATACTAGAAGCCGCCTCCAGAATTTGACTGGTAGCAACCACTAGGCCAGCGTGGATTGCATCCCTAAAGCTTTATGGGGTGTTGCAGTGGAAGAAGACTGACTAATTTTGAAAAGGCAACACCTAGGCAATTTTGTGGTACAATTATTCATTACTTATAACAAAGGCGTCGCCCAAGCCAAAAAATGCACTCAATCAGAGTAGCTCCAAGGGACATAATTTTTCAATAAATTCTGAGAATGCTGTGCTAATGCCATGGAAATCCAGGCTGGTAAGCTTGCATTGTGTCATCAGGACATCAGCTGTCCTTTTGTGACTGCATCGCTTATTAGATCTTTTGAGCCTTCCACTGAACACCTACTACATAAGGTAATAGGGACTACCCCCAGGCGCCCCGCAACCCGCTGGAGAATATCCAGTCCTCCCCCCGAGAGGGGAGGCTGGTGCATGAATATTCCCAAACAGATCTTGGACCTGCTGGATAGATTTAAGATTTTGCCGCCTACGACCGGTTTCGACCCAAGGTGGGTCTCATCAGGTAGGCATACGGCGTAACCTGAAATTGCAAACACAACGCATATACTAGAAGCCGCCTCCAGAATTTGACTGGTAGCAACCACTAGGCCAGCGTGGATTGCATCCCTAAAGCTTTATGGGGTGTTGCAGTGGAAGAAGACTGACTAATTTTGAAAAGGCAACACCTAGGCAATTTTGTGGTACAATTATTCATTACTTATAACAAAGGCGTCGCCCAAGCCAAAAAATGCACTCAATCAGAGTAGCTCCAAGGGACATAATTTTTCAATAAATTCTGAGAATGCTGTGCTAATGCCATGGAAATCCAGGCTGGTAAGCTTGCATTGTGTCATCAGGACATCAGCTGTCCTTTTGTGACTGCATCGCTTATTAGATCTTTTGAGCCTTCCACTGAACACCTACTACATAAGGTAATAGGGACTACCCCCAGGCGCCCCGCAACCCGCTGGAGAATATCCAGTCCTCCCCCCGAGAGGGGAGGCTGGTGCATGAATATTCCCAAACAGATCTTGGACCTGCTGGATAGATTTAAGATTTTGCCGCCTACGACCGGTTTCGACCCAAGGTGGGTCTCATCAGGTAGGCATACGGCGTAACCTGAAATTGCAAACACAACGCATATACTAGAAGCCGCCTCCAGAATTTGACTGGTAGCAACCACTAGGCCAGCGTGGATTGCATCCCTAAAGCTTTATGGGGTGTTGCAGTGGAAGAAGACTGACTAATTTTGAAAAGGCAACACCTAGGCAATTTTGTGGTACAATTATTCATTACTTATAACAAAGGCGTCGCCCAAGCCAAAAAATGCACTCAATCAGAGTAGCTCCAAGGGACATAATTTTTCAATAAATTCTGAGAATGCTGTGCTAATGCCATGGAAATCCAGGCTGGTAAGCTTGCATTGTGTCATCAGGACATCAGCTGTCCTTTTGTGACTGCATCGCTTATTAGATCTTTTGAGCCTTCCACTGAACACCTACTACATAAAGTAATAGGGACTACCCCCAGGCGCCCCGCAACCCGCTGGAGAATATCCAGTCCTCCCCCCCGAGAGGGGAGGCTGGTGCATGAATATTCCCAAACAGATCTTGGACCTGCTGGATAGATTTAAGATTTTGCCGCCTACGACCGGTTTCGACCCAAGGTGGGTCTCATCAGGTAGGCATACGGCGTAACCTGAAATTGCAAACACAACGCATATACTAGAAGCCGCCTCCAGAATTTGACTGGTAGCAACCACTAGGCCAGCGTGGATTGCATCCCTAAAGCTTTATGGGGTGTTGCAGTGGAAGAAGACTGACTAATTTTGAAAAGGCAACACCTAGGCAATTTTGTGGTACAATTATTCATTACTTATAACAAAGGCGTCGCCCAAGCCAAAAAATGCACTCAATCAGAGTAGCTCCAAGGGACATAATTTTTCAATAAATTCTGAGAATGCTGTGCTAATGCCATGGAAATCCAGGCTGGTAAGCTTGCATTGTGTCATCAGGACATCAGCTGTCCTTTTGTGACTGCATCGCTTATTAGATCTTTTGAGCCTTCCACTGAACACCTACTACATAAAGTAATAGGGACTACCCCCAGGCGCCCCGCAACCCGCTGGAGAATATCCAGTCCTCCCCCCCGAGAGGGGAGGCTGGTGCATGAATATTCCCAAACAGATCTTGGACCTGCTGGATAGATTTAAGATTTTGCCGCCTACGACCGGTTTCGACCCAAGGTGGGTCTCATCAGGTAGGCATACGGCGTAACCTGAAATTGCAAACACAACGCATATACTAGAAGCCGCCTCCAGAATTTGACTGGTAGCAACCACTAGGCCAGCGTGGATTGCATCCCTAAAGCTTTATGGGGTGTTGCAGTGGAAGAAGACTGACTAATTTTGAAAAGGCAACACCTAGGCAATTTTGTGGTATAATTATTCATTACTTATAACAAAGGCGTCGCCCAAGCCAAAAAATGCACTCAATCAGAGTAGCTCCAAGGGACATAATTTTTCAATAAATTCTGAGAATGCTGTGCTAATGCCATGGAAATCCAGGCTGGTAAGCTTGCATTGTGTCATCAGGACATCAGCTGTCCTTTTGTGACTGCATCGCTTATTAGATCTTTTGAGCCTTCCACTGAACACCTACTACATAAGGTAATAGGGACTACCCCCAGGCGCCCCGCAACCCGCTGGAGAATATCCAGTCCTCCCCCCCTTGGAGCTACTCTGATTGAGTGCATTTTTTGGCTTGGGCGACGCCTTTGTTATAAGTAATGAATAATTGTACCACAAAATTGCCTAGGTGTTGCCTTTTCAAAATTAGTCAGTCTTCTTCCACTGCAACACCCCATAAAGCTTTAGGGATGCAATCCACGCTGGCCTAGTGGTTGTTACCAGTCAAATTCTGGAGGCGGCTTCTAGTATATGCGTTGTGTTTGCAATTTCAGGTTACGCCGTATGCCTACCTGATGAGACCCACCTTGGGTCGAAACCGGTCGTAGGCGGCAAAATCTTAAATCTATCCAGCAGGTCCAAGATCTGTTTGGGAATATTCATGCACCAGCCTCCCCTCTCGGGGGGGAGGACTGGATATTCTCCAGCGGGTTGCGGGGCGCCTGGGGGTAGTCCCTATTACCTTATGTAGTAGGTGTTCAGTGGAAGGCTCAAAAGATCTAATAAGCGATGCAGTCACAAAAGGACAGCTGATGTCCTGATGACACAATGCAAGCTTACCAGCCTGGATTTCCATGGCATTAGCACAGCATTCTCAGAATTTATTGAAAAATTATATATATATATATATATATATATTGCCCTTCCCTCTTTCCCATGGAAAATCTCTTCCTCCTACGCCACTTACTTACTTACTTACGCCTGTCACCCCTACCCGGGTATAGGCCATCGACGAGAGACCTCCAGCAACTCCTGTCCTGTGCTTCTCCTTCGATTCTACTCCAGGTGGTTCCCAGTCTCTTGATGTCTGCTTGGAGGTCTCGACGCCAGGAGTTTCTCGGCCTACCTCTTTTCCTCTTTCCCTGGGGGTTCCATGACAATGCCTGCCTAGTGATACTGGATCCTACGCCACTGCTATGTCAAATGACTTCCTTGAGTGACACAGAAAACTCTGTCTGGTTCATGTACAAGATCTGTTTTTCTTTGACCGAGGAGGTCGAAGGCTTAACAGGCATTGATCTACGCACAGAACCCATCCCTTGAAGGTTTCTGTTTGGGACAGAGTTTTAGTCGCTTTGGGGATTCATTGAATTTCCTGTACGTGACATTATTTCAGTGGAATCTAATGTCAGCACGAAAGAGTCAGACATATCCTTTTCATTTTGACTATGGTGATATTTAGAACAGTTTTCACTGTAACTTATGTTTGGAATAGTTTCCATGTCACCGATATTTAGATTTTTTCTTGGCATTACAAATACCACCCAAAAACACGTACAGAATGTGCAAAGATAATTGCAAACGGACATATGGTGCATTGTACATGTTAGTATGCGCATTGTGGCGCTACACAAAAAGTAAAAGGTCCTCGGGCCGACATCGGCTTTAGCTGGCCAGCGCACGTGGCGGGCCAGCTAAAGCCGATGTCGGATGAACTTGAAATCATTTCTCAGAGGGGCAGTCATCAGGCGTACACGTATGACTATTGAACTCTTTCTACCCCAGACACACCACAGCAAGATAAGGATCGACCATGATAGTTCAAGGGTGATGCCAGAATAGCTTGGCGCCTATGGGCGCCAAGCTATTCTGGCATCACCCTTGAACTATCATGGTCGATCTGTGTCCTGCGCTGCAATGCAGTCTTCAGAGGACGACGGCAAAATTTGGGGATTTCGGTGTTGGGGTAGAATGAGTTAAAGATATTCCGCCCGTTAAAAGTATCTTCTCCTGTGCATTATTCCGCCTGCTACTATCGCGGTGGATCCGTCTGCCGCCGTTGGCTTTGGACTTGAAAGAGTTTACTGAACTGCCGAGAGCTGTCTTGGTCGAGGCACCCCCTTACCATTTGGCGCTGCGATCGAGAGAGAAAAAAATTAATTGAACGGTTGCGTGACATTTCGTGAGAAGAACGAAGTCGAGCAGAGCACGAGCCTCGACTTAACACCCTGTGACCTCCTTCGTCCAGGGGGAAGACAGATGTAAATAGGTCCAACAAATGAATCGTGCAAACAGGCCTGGATTCTGAGAGCCCCTTGCAATTTGCACAGTGGGCTTGTGATAATCTATGCACGTTGGAACAGCTTTTGTTGAATTAATATCTCGCATGAGACGTCGTTTTTGTCACTTATTGCAGATTATGAGAAGATATGGAGGAAATGTTTTCATTATTAACCCAATAACTGTCGCGGCACAGCTGCCACGGAGCCGGGGGGGGGGGGGGGTGTAAATATACCTAAAATCCGAATGCAAGAGGCCTAGATCCTCATGAGCCCCCGCTGCGCTTTTTTGCAGCTTTCACGCGACCGGTTATCGGGCTTTTTAGTCTCTGAAGCGTTTGTGTAAATATGTCATTCAAGATTGCCGGAAGCTGAGGGGTTAACGTTGTTCTTCAGCTTAGAAACTCCAGGGAAAAAGTACATCATTGAACAATAAATTGGGTTGTTTGTCCTCTTCTTGCGAGTAATGCAAGCAGATGAAACTAATGGGGAGAAAAACTTTTTATTTCAATTGAAAGCACGGGGAACAGTCATCGTTATTCAGCGGGAGCTGATGGGCAGAGAGCCCCGATTGCAGAACGAACGCACGCACGCATGCGCGCATGGCACAGACGCCACTGACACTCACGCAAGCAAGCACGCACGCATGCGCACACATCACGTGACACAGCCGTAGAAATGCCCGTGGAGTTGAACTGACTGATAAAGTTTGCTCGAGCGATAAATATTTCAAAGCTCCTGATGTTTACGGCCGGAGCTTGCCGGCAATTGTCAGAATGTTTTTAGGTACTCGTAGTAATTATACATTTGGCGGTAGTCAAGACGGGTGATCAGATAATGAGCGACTTAGCTCACCGCTGCTGCCGCAAACTCGGCATTCTCAGTATTTTAGTTGATCCCTGTCCGTGCACATTATATTGGGTCCTCGCGATATACTGCGTGCCACAGTCGTGGTCTGTTCACATGATTTTGTTTTCATCTGGGCTATCGCACAGTAGGATTAGTTAATGTGGTTTACTGCGCTTAGCGTGTCCGCGGAATCTATTGTTTTCTTTGCCATCCAATCGGGCGCCGAGTTTAGAAGCGATATACCTGCGGCCTGTAGTGTAGCGCGAGTACTGAAGCCTATGCACACAAACAGCTATCACGTGAGCAGCGACTGACACCGCACGGCAGCAGGAGAAGACAATTTCAGCTAAGTCGACCATTCAAGGAGTGAAACTCCAGATTACTTTCAGTTATGTTACCATAACTGTGATATATTAATTATTTTACATATATGCATTTCATCGGTAATTTTTTGTCATTTGAACGTGCCCGCTTGTGCCCAAACCTTTCGCAGACTGACGTGTGCTATTAATTACCTATTAAGCCCGGCCACGGCCGCATTTCAACTTTGGAGGTGTCACCTAACGAATATGTACAAGCAGGAGATAGCTCGAGCATGATAATTCAAGGTAGTGCCAGATTAGCTTGGCACCGACAGGGCGCCAAGCTAACCTGGCACTACTGGCCCTTGAATTCCCATGGTCGAGTCTTTTCCTGCTGCAGTGCGTCGGGGGTAAGCAGTCTTTCGAACCACCTGTGTGGGTATAAGATTTGATTGATGTGGCTGCTGTGACAATTTGATGTTGACCTCTTGTATAATAAACTTGAACACGGAAATGATAACGGTGTTTACAGTTCAAAGCGTGGGACAAATAGCAATAACAGCGGCCAAGCGGTGCGAAAGATGTATAAACCTGGATGAAGCGTAACAATCACTTGTGCAATCTACACAAACAAGAGCATTAAAGTGAACACCTGTTTCGAAATTGAGTCTCAGATGTATAAGGATAAATTTACGTAAGCGGCAAACGCTTGTGTAAAATATTGTAAGTACGACGAATACATTCACTTGCGCTTCACATACACAAAAAAAGAGGAAAAGAACGAATGGTCAAGCAAGCAAAATAACCCAACAAAGACAATATCACGCTTAGAAAAGACAGTAACAACACAATTTATTGAAGACCCACTACCACGGCAACTCAGTGTTCAAAGATACACTTCTGTAACAGATGGTTACGAAACTACGTACAGGTCTAGCTATATTTCATTTAGACACATGACAACCCAGTTCAGCACACGTCATCTTCATATCACGTAACCTGACAATTACGGACTCCACTCTGTTTGAGAAGTACAGCGCCATCAGCGCGAGAAACGGCTAAAATTAGACTGACACGCTCAGCAACGGCAGCGCAGAATAAAGAAGTACGATTACGCGTGTGCTTTTGCTGCCCGTCTAAACTGCTGTTAAAGTTAATTAGGTGTGTCTGCAAAAACAAACACAAATAGTGTTGAAATGTGTCTTCAGATTCATGCGTAATGCTACTTTAATGTTTCAAAATCGACAAACAAACATTCTCAAATTCGCTACGTATCTTGTCAGTGCGAGGAGAAAGTAAGTGAAAGCAAGCAACACAAACAGCGATTTGTCTTACTCGTAGCCAAGTCAGTCATATCAGTCCTGAAGTCCTACAGAGGGCACTGAATCGACCATCACTGTGACAGTTCAAGGTGTAGTTTAAATCCAACACTATAAAAGTGACCTTCAGGTGAACCAATATGTTCGATACATGTATTGACTGGTACTTTTCAGTACAAAAGGAACTGAAAAGGGAGCTTAGGAAGGGGAAGGAAGCATATCGAAAAAAGATAGAAAAACAGTTTGAGACTGGTAACATGAAACGTGTGTGGGAGGGTATGAATCTGATGAGTGGGAACAAGAAACAAAAAGCTGTTCCTGTTTTGAGCAAAACTACGGACTATGCCAACGACTTAAATCAGTTCTATGCAAGATTTGATTGTCATGATTTTGAGCATGAGAGGGAACAGGTCAAGTAAATGCTAGTTAGTGGACCTAAACACATGCAAAGTGAAGTGACTGTGGTGACTGAGGAGGAGGTGCTTAGCGTACTTAAACATACCAACCCAAACAAAGCGGCTGGGCCAGATGGTGTTAGATCAAATGTGTTAAAAGTATGCGCTGAACAACTGTACCGAATTCTTTGCTATATTTTTAACATGTCACTTACCCAGTGTGTCCTTCCCTGTTCGTGGAAGACCTCTTGTATTGTCCCCGTGCCAAAAAAAGCAAACTGCATCTGTGATGAATGATTTAAGACCAGTTGCTCTTACCTCGTGTGTCATGAAGGTTTTTGAGAGGGCTGTTCTTTCACATTTTCAAATACAGGCTTCAGATTTTATGGACCCCTTTCAGTTTGCTTACAGAAGGCAAAGAGGTGTTGATGATGCCATTTTGCATGTTGTACACAACATCTACTCTCATTTAGAGAAACCAGGAGCCTCCATTCGACTGATGTTCTATGATTTTTCGTCTGCTTTTAACACCATTCAGCCACACATACTCGCCTCCAAACTAGTTCACATGAACATAAATGCCTCTACCATTCTTTCGGTTTTAGACTATCTCACTAACCGCCCAAAGTACGTCAGAATTAGTTCGGATCAAATCTCAGATGTACTTTTTACCAACACCGGTGCACCACAGGGGACTGTCCTGTCGCCTTTTTTGTTTTCTTTGTACACAGCAGACTGTAGAGCTACTCATGACGACTGTGTCATGGTCAAATACGCTGACGACACGGCACTGACAGGTCTGATTACAGATGAGGACGACAGACACTATCGACAAGAGATCGATGACTTTGTAGAGTGGTGCGATAGAAACTACCTTGAATTACATGTTGGCAAAACAAAAGAAATGGTCATAGATTGCAGGAATAACAAACAGCATCCCGGTCCTGTTGTTATCAAGGGAACAGAAGTTGAGCGTGTAGAGTCCTACAAGTATTTAGGTGTTCTTTTTGACAACGCGCTCAACTGGAAACAAAACACAGATGCTATTGTAAAAAAAAAACCGCATACCCGTCTTTACTGTTTGAGAAAGCTCAGATCATTTCATGTAAGCACTCAGCTTTTACAGATGTTTTACTGCTCCAGTATTGTTAGCATTTTAACTTTTGGACCGACGTGCGGGGGGAGAAATTTATGTAACAGAGACCAAGATCGCCTTAACAAAGTAATCCAGAAAGGGGGCGGGGTGATTGGTAGGGCACAGGATAATTTGGACACACTGTACAACAGACGGATTACGAACAAACTGGCTGACATTCTTGATGACAAAACACATCCACTTAGATATGAATTTGACAGCAGACGTATCGAACGAAGTGGCAGACTCCGAGTACCCAAAAGTCGTACATCACGTTATGCCAACTCTTTTGTCCCTCAGGCTGTTACCCTTTTCAACAGTAATATCAGTAGATAGTGTCGGTCAACATTCTTTCGTCCTTAGTACTAGCCCTCTCAGTATTATTATTATTATTATTATTATACAAAGGTAACAATACGTCTGTTACAGTTCATTTCTTTAATTGAGTGTTGTGGGTTATTTAATGATTTTTTTTTTTTTAAATGAGTGAATGATGATGCCATGTGTTGTATGGGCAGACAGTGAATTTCCCCGTGAGGGATTAATAAAGTATTATTGTATTGTATTGTATTGTATTGTATTGTATTGTATTGTATTGTATTGTATTGTATTGTATTGTATTGTATTGTATAAACAGACTACATCAGCTGCTGGCACTGAAAAAAATAATAAAGCCATTCACTGCCAGTGGACGCAGATAGGGGTTTCGAAATTATTGTACATTCACCGTCAAAGATCTCTTCAGCAAGAGGCATAGATCCTCATGAGCCCCAAGGACTGCGGGGGCTGATGAGGATCTATGCCTCTTGCAGTTGGGTGCTGTACACGTCTTCTCTGCAGTGAAGGGTTTAGAATTCTGCCGCTGTCGGCCGGTGACAGTGCGTTCACCTCAGCTACACAAACACGTGATATTGAACAAGACGTTAGATGTCATTGTAGACGCCCGCTATTCACAAATAACAGCCAAGAAAAATCGATTTATCTTGGAGGAGTTAACCTTTTAGCCCTAATATCCTACACCTGACATTTGAATCGATCATAAATGTTGCGTAAATAATGAGGGGGAAAAAAATGTTCCTCGGGGGCTAATAGAGTTACAGGCATACACGCACGCACAAACACAGATGCACAGACACACACACACACACACGGAAACACACACACCACACAGAGGCACAGACACACACACACTACACTGCAACAATACACTACACTACACTACACTACACTACACTACACTACACTACACTACACACACACACACACACACACACACACACCACACACACACACACACACACACACACACACACCGCGCGCACGCAGATGTTGTACATGCTTACGCCCGACAGCACAGGCTTCTCAGGACGTGCGCACTGCTGGAAAAAAAACTAACAGAAATGAATGTTGTCGCCGGTCAATACGTTAAAACTACAACATGGGCCTAAAAAGCTAGACATTAGCAACACACATATCAAGACTACAGCAGTGCAGACAGTAGGAGAGTTTAAAAGGCAAATAAGTGAATGGACAAGGTAGACAGAACACTGCCCGAAAGAGAGAAAAACCCCCGTGGGCTGACCAGGTGACCGGACAAAAAATACCTAACCCACCCAGTCCCCAGGCAGACCGGGGGGGCGCGCACGCAGAGAGAGAGAGAGAGAGAGAGAGAGAGAGAGAGAGAGAGAGAGAGAGAGAGAGAGAGAGAGAGAGAGAGAGAGAGAGAGAGAGAGAGAGAGAAAGAGAAAGAGAAATGAAATGAAATGAAATTAAACTTTATTTATGAAACTTTGAAATGAAACTTTATTTCTGAACGGAAGAAGCAGTTAGCACACGATGTGCCATTTTTCACGCTTGCCGTTGCTAATCTACAAAGGTACAACTCTGCTAAAGGTACAAGGCTACTAACATACAAAGGTACGAAGCTACTAAGATACAAGTGCACATAATATAACAAGTCGTTCAAAAAAGATGGATAAGGCAAAATGGAGGGCACCAATTATGATTGCTAATAATGTGAATGGCAAAAGCAAAAAAAAAAAAAAAGATATTCTTTAAAATTCCTTCTTTCACGGAAATCAAACACGCGCGCGCACGCTCTCGCCGCGCGCACACACACACACACACACACACACACACACACACACACACACACACACACACACACACACACACACACACACACACACACACACAACACACACACACACACACATACACGCACACGTGCGCGCGGATGTTAATATCAAGGCTTTAGGCGATGGGGATACCCGAACCAGTGAATGAGCTTATTAGATAGCAGGTGCTTGAAGAGGCTTTCCTTGAAAGAGGGGAGTGAACCAGTATGTGTTATGTGCGCTGGCAGTTTATTCCAAAACGAGGCGCCCGAGAATGAGAGGGTGGTTTTAAATAAATCTATCCTCGGGCGTGGTGTGATGAAGTTACGCCTTGATGTTGAATAGCCTGAAGCTGCCTTGGTGAAGAGCTTACACAAGTATTCTGGGTGGATTTCATTCCAGATTTTATACATGACTACCCCTTTGTTAAAGAGATGGTGCCTGTCGAGAGGAAGCATCTTTAGTTTTTCAAATTTTTGATCAGTAGAAAGGGCTGGATCAGGCAGGGTCTGCTTCACTGCCCTGCGATGCAAGGAGTTAAGCCTCTTCAAGTGTATGTCACCGCTGCCGTCCGCCATGTCGTGGAGGCATAATCGATGTGTGAGTTGACATGGGCATTGTAAAATAGTTTGCGAGCGTCGACATCAATAAGATATTTTAGCTTAGACAACATAAAAACATTTCTGGACACAGTTTTACAGACAGCATTTATGTGAGATTGCCATTTCATCTGGTTATCAACAATAACTCCAAGTAGACGATGTTCAGTTACTTGTGTAATGGTGTGGTCTTGGATTTCCAGGCTAAGCAAAAGTGGCTTGAGCTGATGCTTCTGACGGGTTGCTATCGTCATACATTCGGTTTTGGTAGGATTAAGGATCATTGCATTATTTTCACACCATTTGGAAATTTCGCTCAGTCCCTGTTGCAAACGACCATTTAAAGACTCAAGACACTTATCGAGGGTGTGGATTGTTGCGTCATCGACAAACAAGTCACATGCAATTTTGTCATTCGTGAAATGTAGTGGCAGGTCATTGATAAATATGCAAAAGAGAAGAGGTCCCAGGACAGAGCCCTGGGCCACTCCTCTTGTTACTAAACCACTTGAAGAGTAAGATCCATTGACCATCACGCGCTGCTGTCTGTCTGTAAGATAGGAAGCGAAAAACGAGGTTGTTTTCAAGGAATGAATAGATGCCTGAGAACTGGCGTCTGAGGTATGAAAACGGTTACTTGAAAATGAACCATCCAGATATATACTGAGCTTGGAAAGGAGAATGTCATGATCTACCAGGTCGAAAGCTTTTCGAAGGTCTATGAAAACAACACCTGTAAATTCGCCTTGGTTCATTGAACTTAGCCACGCGTCTGTAAGTCGAGCTAAGGCTGTATGACAACTATGCTTCGGGCGAAAACCTGACTGGAGGGGGTGGATTAATTTGCGTTTTCCCAGGTATTTTAACAGATGCTTATGAGAGAGAGAGAGAGAGAGAGAGAGAGAGGAGAGAGAGAGAGAGAGAGAGAGAGAGAGAGAGAAATGAAATGAACTTATTTTTCAGGATAAATGATAGGTCCTTCATGACCTTTTTCAATCATGTCCTTGAATCAATGAATCAATGAGAGAGAGAGAGAGAGAGAGAGAGAGAGAGAGAGAGAGAGAGAGAGAGAGACAGAGACAGAGAGAGAGAGAGAGAGAGAGAGAGAGAGAGATGAAATGAAACTTTATTTCTAAACGGAAGAAGTAGTTAGCACATGTGCCATTTTTCACGCTTGCCGTTGTTAATCCACAAAGGTACAACTCTGCTAAAGGTACACAGCTACTAACATACAAGTGCACATAATATAACAAGTCATTCGAAATAGATGAAAAAGGCAAATTGGAAGGCATCGGTTATAATTGCTAACAATGTAAACGGGAAAAGGATACTCTTTAAAATTCCTTCCTTCACTGAAATTACACACGCGCGCCGCACGCACGCACGCACGCACACACGCACACACGCACACACACACACACACACACACACACACACACACACACACACACACACACACACACACATACACACACAAACACACGTGCGCCGGAGGTTAGTTTTCAAGGCTTGATGCGATGGGGATACCCTAACCAATGAATGACCTGTCAGACAACAGGTACTTGAAGAGTCTTTTCTTGAAAGAGGGGAGTGAACCAGTGTGTGTTATGTACGCTGGGAGTTTATTTCAAAACGAGGCGCCCGAGAAAGAGATATAAATATATCTATCCACGGGTGTGGTGTGATGAAGTTACGCCTTGATGTTGAATAGCCTGAAGAGAGAGAGAGAGAGAGAGAGAGAGAGAGAGAGAGAGAGAGAGAGAGAGAGAGAGAGAGAGAGAGAGAGAGAGAGAGAGATGATGATGATGAGATGATGATGATGATGATGATGATGATGATGATGAAACGTTTTATTCAGGATAAACAAGTTTTAGGCATAGCAATGCCTATCTTCCAAACTGTCCTGCTATTCTACACATATAAAAATACATAAGACGATACATCAAAAGATAAAATACATATAAGTAAAAAGACCCATCCCCCCCCCCCCCACCCTCAGAAAAAACAAACAAACAAACAAACAACAACAACAACAACAA
The DNA here is from genome assembly GCA_036245525.1 of Semisulcospira habei. NCBI lineage: Eukaryota > Metazoa > Mollusca > Gastropoda > Semisulcospiridae > Semisulcospira > Semisulcospira habei. Next base: position 303,247,948 of record BTPG01000002.1, read on the forward strand.
CAAAAAAACAAAGAAAGAAAAAGAAAGAAATTAAACCAATATATATATATATATACACACTCGCATGAACCTGACATATTAATGCAGACAGTCGAACTATTACATAACCTGCAGCAATCTGCTGTGCTGGAGCAACATACTAAGCAGAAAGATAGAACATTCACAACGACAGCAAATATTTATGGACGCGAGCTCTGAAGATAGATAACTTTGAAATAGACTTTAAATGAGAGGGCAAATTATTCCATGACTTAGCACCGGAAAATATGCTAGATTTGAAGATGTCGATTCTCGGTTTTGGGAGATGGAGTAAGCTGTTCCTCGTGTTCTCTCTATTCGTGTGGGAAAACAGCTCGCGGAGATAGTGAGGGGCGGCATCGTTTAGAATTTTTTTGCACAAGTAAGCATCTATTAAGTTCCAATTGTTTACTAAGTGGTAGGATATTAAGGGCCTTCAGTCTTTCATCAGTAGGGGACGAACCAGGAAGAATAAGCTTAATACCTCGCCGGTAAAGGGAATTTTTTTTTTTCAAATGAATGTCTCCACAGCCGTCCCGATATTGGAAGCATAATTACAATGTGTCTTGATGTGTGCGTTAAATAATAGTTTTCGAGCATCAATGTCAACTATACGACTTAATTCGGATAATAAAAAGAGATTCTTCGAAATAGTTTTGCATGCAGTTTCTATGTGAGGCTCCCAGCTGAGCTGTTCGTCGACTGTCACTCCTAACAAACGATGTTTTGACACTTGCTCTATGGGCTGAGAGTGAAGGGACAGTTCAAGGGGTTGCAAACCACGTTGATGCTTTTGGCGTGTCGTCACCAACATACTTTTCGTTTTAGGAATACTAATAATCATATGATTTTCTTCACACCAAGTTGACACTTCATCTAAACTATGTTGGAGGACAGAGCTCACGGTTGAAACATTTTTATCAGATACATGTAATGATGTATCATCAGCAAATAGTTCACACTTTGTGTGGGGGTGTGATATTGACAGTGGAAGGTCATTTATAAAGATGTTGAATAATAACGGTCCTAGGGTGGATCCCTGAGGAACACCATGGGTCACCAGTATTTCCGCTGAGTATTTACCATTCAAGAACACTTTCTGCGTTCTGTCTAAGAGATAGGACGAGAGAAAAGCGACTGCATTTGAGTCAATGTGATATAAAGGTAACTTCTTTAGTAAGATTGAGTGGTTAATGAGATCGAAGGCTTTTTTAAGATCTAGAAATACTACACCTGAAAGTTTGGACTCATTTATGGCAGTAAGCCATGTGTGGGTTATGAAAGTTAAGGATGTCTGACACGAATGTTTTGGCCGAAAAGCTGATTGTGCTGTACTAATAAGGCGGTTTTCATCCAGGAATTGAAGTAAATGATTATGTATATGCTTTTCAGGTGGTTTGGACACTGCTGATAAGATTGAAATAGGTCTGTACTCACTTGGATCGTTCAGATCTTTGCTTTTTGGTAGAGGAGTAACTTTTGCTATTTTCAATTCATCGGGAAACATGCTCTTTTGAATCGAAAGATTATATATAAAGGTTCAACAATATAAGGGAGCGCAATTTTCAGGATTTTACTGCTAATACCGTCTACACCACAAGATGTTTTACTTTTCATGTTGGTTATAGATTTTCCTACATCAAGGACGGTCATTAGGGGAACTGAGAAAGTATTGCCGGCATTTATATGACTGTGCTGTTTCAATTGTTCTGAACATACGTATTCACCTGGCTCACTGGTGTTCGTCTGTGACAGGGTTTTAGCAATGTTAAGAAAGTGTTCATTAAATACATCAGCTGTAAGGTGCGGGGGGACACTCGTTGATTTGCTAGATTGTCCTTTAGTAAATGTGTTAATCACCTGCCACACGCTGCGTATGTCTTTGCCGCCCGCAATAATCTTTTCAGCATACTGCCTCTGTGCTTTACGTAGTAATGATTTAACTATGTTTCGCTGTTTTTTTTGTACTCGTTAAATTTCTTTTGTTGTTTCAATAGATCTCTTAGTTCCATCGCACTTTTAATCTCATCCGTCAGCCACTCAGGCACAGTGGGGTGTTTAACACGCTTAGTGCGCCTCGGGGCATGTCTGTCAAGAACACCGAGGAACAACTTATACCAGTGGGACAGCGCTACATTGGATCGTTATAGTTATACACATCGGAAAATGGTGTTTGGGAAAGGTCATGCAAAAAATCATCTTGGTTAAATTTTTGGAATGATCTGTAGAGGATGGTTATATGCTCCTTATGAAGTTTCTTTGGCAACTTCGCAGATAATGAAAAACAAATAGGAAAGTGATCACTGACAGAGATGCTGGGTACATAGACATTGCTAAGGGCGCTGTCGTTGGTTGTATAAACATGGTCAATTAATGTGGATGAAGTAGCAGTGACCCTGGTGGGTGACTGAACTACTTGTGTAAGGCCTAAGAACGTTATCATGGATCTCCATGACGTGTTGCCAGGTTTCAATAAATCAACATTAAAATCACCGAGTATATGTATATCATCACCCTTGGAGTTTTGTACTTTGTCAACCATTACCACAAAATCATCTTGCCAGGACACTGTAGCTGCGGGGTTTCTGTAAATAAAAGATACGAAGGTAGGGGTTGACTTGGCGGTTGCTTATCTCAAGCCACAGGCTTTCCACATGGGTGGATTCCAGGTCACATCGTCGTGTCACGTTGTTAGCAATAGTATTGTGAACATATGCACAAATGCCAGTATGACCAGGTGTTGAAGCATCTCGCCTATGAACGGAGAAATTTTGTATGGTGATAGCATGGTCACTTATATTCTCTGTCAACCTACTTTTTGTAAAGCCAAATATATGATATGGGGAGGGTTGGTTGAGTAGTACTGTAACGTCTGATACTTTACTGCAAAGGTGATATACATTGAGGTGGCCTATTCTAAGCAAATGATCGCTGACACTAGTAAACATGTTAGGTAACTTCGCAACAAAAATACTAGTTTCAAATATACTAACAAACTAAATGACAGTTTAAACAACAATAAAAGTGTCACTATGTGGCATGCAGATCAGTGGTCAAAACACAGCACTGAAACATGCGCGAAAGATTTTTTTTTAAAGGAAGAAAAAAAAAATAGCGGATCGTCGATGTAAGTAAAAAAAAAAAAAAAAAAAAAAAAAAAGTCTGCGTGTGCCGTTACCGTTGCTAAAAACAAAACGCGATGGAGCGTACCAGAGTAATCTTATTCTATTTGCTACCGACACAGTCAGTGATAAGAATCACTTTAATAGCGACTAAGTTGTGCACTCCTGTTCAATACACAGGCTAACACAGTTTGTAAAGTCACAGAACGCTGCAATTGTCATAATTATACGCGCATTTCGATGAGAATTGCACGCGGGTGTGTCTATCCACACTGACCACTAAGCCAGTCATCACACACTGACCACTAAGCCAGTCATCACACAGTGACCACCAAGCCAGTCATCACACACTGACCACCAAGCCAGTCATCACACACTGACCACTAAGCCAGTCATCACACACTGACCACCAAGCCAGTCATCACACACTGACCACCAAGCCAGTCATCACACACTGACCACCAAGCCAGTCATCTCACACTGACCACCAAGCCAGTCATCACACAGTGACCACTAAGCCAGTCATCACACACTGACCACTAAGCCAGTCATCATACACTGACCACCAAGCCAGTCATCACACAGTGACCACCAAGCCAGTCATCACACACTGACCACTAAGCCAGTCATCACACACTGACCACCAAGCCAGTCATCACACAGTGACCACCAAGCCAGTCATCACACACTGACCACTAAGCCAGTCATCACACACTGACCACCAAGCCAGTCATCACACACTGACCACCAAGCCAGTCATCTCACACTGACCACCAAGCCAGTCATCACACAGTGACCACCAAGCCAGTCATCACACACTGACCACTAAGCCAGTCATCTCACACTGACCACCAAGCCAGTCATCACACAGTGACCACCAAGCCAGTCATCACACACTGACCACCAAGCCAGTCATCTCACACTGACCACCAAGCCAGTCATCTCACACTGACCACCAAGCCAGTCATCACACAGTGACCACCAAGCCAGTCATCACACACTGACCACCAAGCCAGTCATCACACACTGACCACTAAGCCAGTCATCACACACTGACCACTAAGCCAGTCATCACACACTGATCAGTCATCAGGGGTCAAGTGCTAATCCTGAACCTCTTAGTAACAGGATTATGTTGTGTGATTGTATCGCGACTAATCGTCGCACAAAGAGACGCACGCAATGGGTGTCACTCAACTGATCGTTACGGTCTAGCACACAACAAATACGAACGAAACGTGGTTGAGACTCCGTCGTGACGTCACACATTAGACACGTTAGCTATATCAGGAAAAACGTACATGAATCTATATCGTGTAGTATGTCACCGATTTCTCAGGTACAAATTGAGTTTAAAAATCACTTTGAGTATAGCGTCAATATTGAAGGTTCTACTTCGCAATCAAAACTACACACATTTCACAGTTACGACAGCAATAGAGTTCTGTATTACTAACAATTGATAATCATGAATTTGAGCATTTGGATGACATCAGTCCTGTATGAATAATCTCATTCTGACTCAGAGAGAGAGAGAGAGAGAGAGAGAGAGAGAGAGAGAGAGAGAGAGAGAGAGAGAGAGAGAGAGAGAGAGAGAGAGAGAGAGAGAGAGAGAGAGAGAGAGAATGACAATGACAATGACAATGACTCTTTATTTTACAACGGCGAAAATTTTGACTGGCACAACCATTTTTCGAACTTGCCGTTGCTAATCTAATCTACAGATAATGCACAAAGTGTAAAAGCATTATATTGAAAATAAAATAAAATAAAAATAAATAAAACAAATAATGAATTGAAACCAAAAAAGACTAAAAACGTGCACGCACACACACACACACACACACACACACACACACACACACACACACACACACACACACTCGCACACACATACACACACACACACACAAACACACAAACACACACATACACACACACACACACACACACACACAAACACGCGCGTGAACGCACACACTGCATAATATAGGGTCGCAGTGAAAGCATTACGATAATGACGTGAGGTAAAGATACTGGCTCTAAAATACGAAAGGGTTGTTGATGTTATAACCTTCCTAGGCAAAGTGTTCCACAGGCTATGGCCTTAGAACGCTAAACTTGTCTTGTAGAGATCGATTCTAGGTCGTGGTACAATAATGGATTGCCCTTGATCCTGATTACATTGGTGAAGGAAAGAAAAATATTTTCTTAATATAATCAGGCATTTTGCTATTCAATGTTTTGAACATAATTATTCCCTTATTGTACATTAAATGATTTTTTTCATGGGGAGAATCTCCAAGGTTTTTAATTTATTATTGGTAGTTGAGTTATGGTCTGGAATAATAAGTTTTGCGGCTCTACGATGAAGAGAGTTTAGTCACCATCCCACACTGTAGAAGCATAGTCGATATGTGACCTGATGTGGGCGTTGAAGAACAGTTTACGTGTTTCAACATCAGTAATATATTTTAATTTGGCTAAAATGTAAAGTCTCTTTGATATTATGTTGCATATGTTAGTAACATGACACTGCTTTTTAAACTGGTTATCTACAGTAACACCGAGAAGACGATATTCTGTTACTTGGCTGATGGGTTTTCCTTGAAGAGACAAGCTGAGTGAGAGAGAGCCGAGCTGGTACTATTGACGGGTACTTAATACCATGCATTCAGACTTCACTGGGTTTAGGATCATAAAATTCTTACACCAGTTGTATTGTAGTGCATTTGTGATTAGAATATATACCATTAAGAAGGACTTTTTGTCTCTCTTTTTCATCCAATAAGGATTCGAAGAATTGGCAGCGCTGTTGGTGTATAATGAGATTTTCTTATCAGTAAATCATAGATTACTAAATCAAAAGCTTTACGGAAGTCTAAAAAGAATACATCTGTTAGTTTGGATTCATTGATAGATGCTAACCAGGTATCTGTCATCCTAATCAGCGCGGTATGGCAGGAATGAGAGAGAGAGAGAGAGAGAGAGAGAGAGAGAGAGAGAGAGAGAGAGAGAGAGAGAGAGAGAGAGAGAGAGAGAGAGAGAGAGAGAGAGAGAGAGAGAGAGAGAGAGAGAGAGAGAGAGAGAGAGAGAGAGAATATATAGTCCACTAAACACAAACACACGCGCGCAAGCGCACTTTTGATTACCACCCTCACTCAGAAGGAAGACACGATTAGCCCGTATTTGTGTTTAGTTTCAAGTGTTGACAGAGTCTCCCTTTAAGAGACTAAAGCGGGAGAGGAGAGAGAGAGAGAGAGAGAGAGAGAGAGGCATTCTGCACGCACACAAACACTCACTCACACACACACACACACACACACACACACACACACACACACACACACACACACACACACACACACACACACACACACACACACGGGCACACACACACCAAAGACACACACACACACACACACACACACACACGCACGCACATGTGCGCTGGGTGAATCTGGCACTGTCTTTTGACTACCGTGGTCGATCGAGCTCCTGCTTTAGTCTTTTTAAGGGCGACTCTGTCAACACTTGAAATTATACACAAATATGGGCTAATATCGTGTCTTCCTTCTGAGTGAGGGTGGTAATCAAAAGTCCTAATCAATGTGGCGTTCCAGACTGAGATACGCCAGAATGGCTGCCGTGCGCCTGCGCTTCCAGAGTCACATCGTTTTGCACAGCTAACCTCTGTCGCGGGATAAAAGTCGTGGAATGATACATGGACAATGACAACTCAAGGACAATGTGACAAGGTGCCAAGCGAATCTCGCATTGTCCTTGAGTTTGTCATTGCAACCGCAAGCACTATCTGTCGGCTGGCCGCGAATGAGTTGCCCCTTTCCCTTCCACTGGACGCATATGTTGTTTCTGAAACTATGTGTCTTCGTCTTGTTCCTAGACCGAAAAGCTACAATCGTCCTAGAAACGTGTGATACAAAGTGGTCTCGGCAAGAGGCATAGATCCTCATGAGCCCCCGCAACTGCGGGGGCTCATGAGGATCTATGTCTCTTGCAGTTGGGTAGTGACCACATTTTCTCGGCAATGAAGGGGTTGATCAAGCACTGTCCTTCAGCTGTCATGGTCGTTGAGCAAAAGGTATTAGAACCCGTGAGCTGTCACAGATCTAACCCGGGAAATGAATGTCGCGCTCCAGACGCCAAGATAATCAAGCATTACCTTGAGCTGGCACGGTCGCTCCTATTCCACCAGAGGGTGTTTTATTTTTCAAACACGACTGCGCTGATGAATCACATGCAACGATTAATCGAGGGGGACAAGTGACTCAATACTGGGGGATTGGCATCCTTCAGGGGATTTGTGTGTGTGCATGCGTGCGATTGTGTGTGTGTGTGTGTGTGCATGTTTGTGTTTGTGTGTGTGTCAGTGTGTGTGTGTGTGTGTGTTGAGTGGGGGAGGTGTGTGTGTGTGTGCGTGCGTGTGTGTGTGTGTGTGTGTATGTGTGTGTGTGTGTCAGTGTGTGTGTGTGTGTGTGTGTTGAGTGGGGGAGGTGTGTGTGTGTGTGTGTGTGTGCGTGCGTGCGTGCGTGCGCGCGCGTGTGTGTGTGTGTGTGTGTGTGTGTGTGTGTGTGTGTGTGTGTGTGTGTGTGTGTGTGTTTAGGAGGGGTAGGGGTGCTAAGAGAAGGAAAGGACGCAAGGAAAAGACGCGGGACGGCGCGTGTTGGTTTATGGCAGGCCGTTCCACTAATAACTAGTTCATTAATCCTAGGACAACATATTTAATGCTGGGACTAATAATTTATCCTAAGTCTAATACGATTCAGTGCTAGGAATTTTAAAAAGTCATTCCTATGCCTAATTTGATTAAATTAGACAACAGGAATCGTCCCCACGAGACATCCTTTCGTCGGATAAGGTATCTTATGCAAGCACCATGTATTTAAATGTACTTATTCAAAATGTACTTCTTCCTTCGATTGAATGGAAATACAATAGCCATTCATAGACGTTCTTTCAAAGACACTCACGGACATAAGATACGTTCGTTCATTGGACGAGTTCCCCCGAGGCATTATGGCTGATTGGTTGGAATCTGTCCGTCCTTGGATTAATATTTATTCCTAGCATTAAATCGAATTAGTCCACAAATAGATTATTTAGTCCTAGATTTAAATATTGTGTCCTAGGAGTCATGAATGAGTTATCAGTGGAACGGCCTGCTGCAGTATGGTAGGCCATTCCACTAATAACTGATTTATTAATCTTAACATCAGATATAAGTGGAACGGTCTGCCGTAGTGGTCTGTGGAGCTTGGAAGCGGGACAGAACGCGGGCTTGGGGAGAGAAATGAGTCTTCACGATGTGTCTCAACGCACAGTATTTCTAACTTCTAGTCTCTGTAAACAGAAGTAGTCTTGTTTTACAGTGACTAGAAGAAGTGAAAAGTGTAGGCCTATATTAACCACTTCATAAGTGAACACGATCCATTTGCAAGAGACATAGATCCTCATGAGCCCCCGCGACTGCGGGGGCTCATGAGGATCTATGCCTCTTGCTGAGACCAATTTGTATCACACGTTTCTTTTGGGACCGTTTTGGCTTTTGGTCGTTGAATGAACAAAAATTTCAGAAACAAAAATGTACGTACAGTGGCAGGGAAGGTGTTAACGCACTTCGTGAAAACACATTTCTCTACTACAGCCTGTGATGCTGACACAATTACTCTCCGTCATCGGGAAAAAATATTCCATCATTTTTGTGTGTGATAACGATTCAAACATTTAAAAAAAAAAATAGCCCATACACAAAACAAATAACGCATCAATTTTTTTTACCCGTTATTTTATGTCCAATGGTATCCAAACGTGTTATCTCGTTTGACCCTGACACATCATAGCTAGATTTGTATCAACCATGACAGTGCAAGGGTGGTGCGAGAATAGCTTGGCGCCTATGGGCGCCAAGCTATTCTGTCACCACCCTTGAACAATCATGGTCGATCTATCTCCTGGATTGTAAATACAGTCTTCAGAGGACAACTAAAGAATTTGGGGGAGTCGGCCTGCGTGTACAAAGGGTTAAGAGATAATTCTCCAGTAAGAGTACAAGAAGTACTGACAGTGAATACATCCTTGTCCAACTCTGAACTTCAACCCCGTCGATTGTGAGACCGGGTCACGTATACTCCTCGCAGTCGACCAAAACAATGGACGGTTTCTAGTGCAGCTGATACGGTAATGTGCCGTCACAAAGTCAACGCGGCTAAGTAACTACAGATAAGATGGCAGATAGGGGGGGATTTGATACATAGATGCATGTCCTACTTGAGACGACCTTTTGTTTGTGGACTGACGCTCCACCCGACACTTGAATATTGTCCAGTCATGATTAACCCTTTGACTGACCAGAAAACGTTGAACACCTGAGATCTAGCTGCAAGAGGGATAGGTCCTCATGCGCCCCCCGCAGTTGTGGGGGCGCATGAGGATCTATGACTCTTGCTGACAGCACTTTGAATCCATGTTCCTGTGACATCTGGCGACAAAGATTTTCGGAAAACACAGTCTGCGTCGACTGGCAGTAAAGGTGTGTAACACCCCTTTGACTGCCGAGAAAAAGCCAACACGATTCAGCTGCAAGAGGCATAGATCCTCATGAGCCCCCGCAATTGCGGGGGCTCATGAGGATCTATGCCTCTTGCTGACACCACTTTGAATCCAAGTTCCTGGAACGGCTGGAGCTCTTTGGCGCTGAAGTAACAAGGATTTTCAGAAACACAGTATGCGTCAACATCCGTGATGGTTGAAGAATGGCTGGGCGAACCCTATGCGTCAAGCTAATAAGAACACGTGCCGACAAAGGAGAGATCTTAGCAATAGCACGTCCGTGCTGATGCCGGGCAAAGATATCAAATGAAAATCGTCCTCAAGTTGATTTTTTTTGTGTGTGTGCAACGTCGTGGTCTGAAATCCTTCGGCTAGCAACTCCAACTGCAAAAAGCACACTGATTTTAAATTAGGAGATTTGTAACTGCGTGCGCTCATTAAAGTTTCAAACCTTCTGTAGACTTGGGGGAATCAGTAAATCTAGTCGACTTTGCTTACAACAAGGTCGGATGTAACAAAAGTCGTATCCCCCCAAAATTTCTTTTTCAGAGGTCGCCTTTAATTATCTCGCTAATGGAAAATATCGGACATACCAACAACGGGGTGGGGGGTGGGGGGGGGGTGACATGTTATATCTGAATCCCATTGTAGAATCTCTGGTTCTCCTCGTTTTATTGGATGTCCCGTAAAGATTTCGTGTCAGACCATTGTCAGGACAGCCACAGTGACTCACGTCCCACAGGGTAATGGTGAGCCAGTCTCGTGGGTTCATCACGTGATAGTGTGGCCTTGACAGCTTCGTCCTCGGATGAAGTCACTCTGTGTCAAGTTGGCGCCGTGACGGACACGTTAGATCGAACCATTAACTCATTTAGCATTGACACACCAAGGCAAGATATTGATCGAACATGATAGTTCAAGGATGGTGTCAAAATAGCTTCTCTCTCTCTCTCTCTCTCTCTCTCTCTCTCTCTCTCTCTCTCTCTCTCTCTCTCTCTCTCTCTCGCTCTCTCTCTCTCTCTCTCTCTCTCTCTCTCTCTCTCTCTCTCTCTCTCTCTCTCTCTTCTCTCTCTCTTGTTGATCATGTCCTTGCTACAACTACTATCAAAAATGTAATACACGAAAAAAACAACAACATACAAATAAAATTAAACATTCAACAAGACGATAACTGTAGACACGTATTTCGCTCGCTCTCTCTCTCTCTCTGTGTAGCAAGGACAAGAATGAAAACAGGTCTGCGCACCTATTCTTTTATCCTTGGAAAATAAAGTTTCATTCATTCATTCATTCATTCATTCATTCATTCATTCATTCTCTCTCTCTCTCTCTCTCTCTCTCTCTCTCTCTCTCTCTCTCTCTCTCTCTCTCTCTCTCTCTCTCTCTCTCTCTCTCTCTCTCTCTCTCTCTCTCTCTCTCTCTCTCTCTCTCCCTCTCTCAGCAGGGACAACCAAGCCGGTAAGCTGAAGGAACTCAGAAAGCAAGTTGAGGCCGTGGTAAAACAGACGCATCATACCACCGATCAAACTGAGGTGAAAAGCCCCGCTGACCCCACACTCCCGCCTCAGCCTCACAAACCCTCTGAAGCCCAAGATGTCGCATCGAAGAGTGCTGTTCTCGCACAGGTGCATATAGAAAACAGGTTCTCTGTTTTATCTGACATAGATGAGAACACCCAAGGACCCAGCGCTGATAACGGTAACACCATCGACAAAACAAGTACTGGCAGCAGCAGTAGTAACGGCAGAGGTGATAGTGACAGCAATCACAGCCCCACACCCCTACACCAGCTCCAGTGTCTTCAGGTCCGGCCAGACGTCAACACACTCCTCATCGGCGACTCCATCCTCAAGAACGTGGACGAGCGGAGGATGTCGGTCAATGGTGCCGTGGTCCAGAACCTGTCGGTTTCAGGACTGACAGTGAGTGACGTCGCTGAGTGGCTAAGGAGTCTACCGCCGTCGCCAAATATCCGCCGTGTGACCTTACACGCGGGGATAAACAGCTGTAAAGTGGGCGTGGTCAGCAAGCAGTCATGGGTGCAGCTTATCCGCAGACTCCGTGCAGCCTTTCCTAATGCCGCCCTGTTTACGTCCTCCATCATTCCTGGAGGGGCCCACCACTACCTGTCGAAGGCCGTGTTCCCCTCCAACGACAACTTGCGGGCAACGTGCGAGCAAGAGAAGGTCTTTTACATCGACCATATGCCGGCCTTCATTACTTACAATCTGGCACCGCGCAAGGCCTTGTTCCAGAAAGACCGGATCCACCTGACTCCTGCCGGTACCAGAACACTGGCACTCAACATCAGGTTTGCTGGAGTGCCGCGCCGTGCACCAGGTGACGGACCCATCGTAGATCGCCGCAACCAGCAGCATCAACAGCAGGATGACTGGTCTCATCAACACCATCACAGCAGAGGGCCAAAGTTTACGCACGTCCACTACTCCCAACCCAGCCTCTCCCAACATCACTCCCAGACAAATTGCCCCTCTACCAGCCACCCTCTATCCCCTAGTTCCCAGGCCAGCCACTTGCCTGCAAACTATGCCAGCCCCAGCCACTCCATGTCCAACCGTGTGCAACCTGGCCATCCCTCTGCGTACTGTCCTCAGCCAGGTCACGCCAAGCCATTTACAGTGACGGAGGAAGAGTTTCCCCGCATGCCGCCCCCGCCTCAGGACAACTCGAGAATCAACAGCGCTCTCCAGGCTCTGGCCACTCCTAAAACCGCAAGTACCCCGGCCAGGGGGTGGGAGACCCCTGCAGCTATCCCCGGAGGCAACGACTCGCAGGTAATGCGCGTACTGGCGCAGCTGCTTCAGCCATTTATCCAGGGGTATATCAGTCAACAAACAGGTTTTTAGTTCATTGTTTAAAAAACATGTTTACAGCAACAACAAAACAAAAAACAACAACGATCGGTGGTGTTTCGTCGTTCCATTAATTCTAGCGATTGACAGTTCATTTCTGATTCTATTCCTTGATAAACGTGTGTATTTGACACCGCTATTACTTTACTTGTAGGCATTCGTTCGGGACTGTGCCTGTGGACTTTTATTTTATGTATTTGTATTTCTGACTGTTGAAGAACTCTTGTTAGCTTGTGGACAGTGCGCAGTAAGCAAAACTTTTGGTGATCAATGTGCCACTGTAGTGTTATGTATTTTGCGATGACCAAGAACAGTTACGATCATCATTTTCTGTGTCGTTCGTTCGTTCGTCGTGGATAAAGTCTCTCCGAGACTAGAATATCATTGATCCGTTAGTTTACTACTGTGTCGGAGTACTCTGTGTGTTTTATACGAGGTCAGTCAGTGCTTGTTCGAATACCAGCAGACTATCAGCGTGAAGGAAACTCGATTGAATCAAGCTTCAATTTACCAGTGATAACTGTGTCTCCGCTTTACTTCGCTGAGCAGTATCGAGTTGAAAGCGGATTACCAAACCCCGGCCAGTATTGTGCTCGTGTGCGGCTGATACGCCTAACTGAACTTGCTATCGGGACTTTGATGTTCGAGCAGTTGGATTATTTCCCTGCCGACGAGTCTGCTAAATCATTTCATTGTGTCTTATCCATTTACCAGCTTTATATATACATCGGCATTTGTGCTGTTTCATTTAATAATCTCAACGTATACTTCCTTCTTTTGACATTTTACTTTGTAGTTGTTGTTGTTTGTTCTGTACAAATTTGCCTTACTCCGTAATAGACATAAATTTGAAAGTTATGCGAATAGGGCATCTCAATGTTTTTCATTTGTACAATAAACTAACCGATATATCTGTCTACATTAGCAATCCCACACCGTTTCATTTATTTGGGCTTAGTGAGACGCGCCTTAGCTCGTGTGTGAGCGATGAAGCCATTATTATTCCTAATTTTTCCTTGACTAGGAGAGACCCCTCGTCCCCAGGTCAAACAGGCATCGCTGTCTACATTCACAACTCCATTCAGCATTTAGTCCATAGACGCTTGGACTTGGAAACAGCAGACGTAGAGTGTTTGTGGTTGGAAGTGAAATGCCCTAAATCGACACCGCTACTAGTTGGATTCCTTTACAGAAACCCTGCCGCCACTTTTGAATGGTATGACCATTTTAGTCAGATCCTTGATAGAGCGTGCAAAAGAAAGGCTGACCTTCTTCTCATGGGAGATTTTAATATAGACTTCCTTAAGAATCACACTGCGTGGGATACAATATCTTCATTGTTTGGTCTAGTCCAGTTAGTAAAATCGCCCACCAGAATTACTCAGAATACGTCCTCACTTATAGACCACATATACACTAATAAACCCAAAGCCGTCTATAATGTTGAGGTTTCAAATCTAAGTGTTAGTGATCACTATCCAGTTGTTTGTTCATGGTCAAAAAAGATTCCGAAAGCAAAGAAGAACGGCCATACAACCATAACATATCGATCATTCAAGAACTTTAACCATAATAAATTCCTATTTGATTTAAATAATACTCCGTTCAACGATGTACTTCTCTCCAATGACCCGGACACTGCCCTTTCTATTTGGTACACTCTTTTTCTAACTGTATTAAACAAACACGCACCCCTTCGTGAGAGAAGGGTTAAATCAAACACTCTTCCTCCATGGTTAACCCCAGAAATAATGCAAGCGATGGCGCTTAGAGATGATCTGCGTAGTCGAAAACTATTTCCTGAATTCAAGCAACAACGTAACCGTGTTAAGTACATGATCAGAGAGGCAAGGAAAAGGTTAATCCGTGACACAGTGAAAGACAGTAAGGATACTTCCACTATCTGGCGCCTATTAAACACTCTAACTAAAGGCTGCCCTGGCACTTCAACAACCATTCCCAGCAGTCTTACTGCAGAAACTTTTAATAATCATTTTCTTTCAGTCGCTGAAACTCTAAATGCCTCAATTAATAGCAGTAAGTATGAATGTTCTAATTTGCTTTCTGAATTCTGTAAACACAGAACAGAGGACACAGACCCCTTCAGCATTCCCTTGCTATCAGTTCATGAGGTGGGTTTGCTCATTAGTAAACTACCAAATAAAAAGTCTTCGGGGCCTGATGACATCAGCCCCCAAATACTTAAGTTATCCCTGCCGTACATAGTAGAGTCTATTACGTACATTTACAACCTTTGTATCAAGCAACATACTTTCCCTAACAAACTAAAATACGCTAAAGTCATTCCACTTCCAAAAACTAAAGATCGTTCTGACCCTAACAACTATCGACCAATTTCATTATTATCAGTTCTATCAAAGCCGCTTGAAAGGCATGTCCACAAACACCTGCTTGCCTACTTAGAAAACCGCAAGCTCCTGCACCCCTTTCAATCCGGATTTCGCCCACAACACTCGTGCCACACTGCACTCACGCGCCTCGTTGACGCATGGCTCCATGGTATGAACAAATCCCAGATAACGGGTGTCGTTTACTTAGACTTTAAAAAGGCCTTTGACCTAATCGATCACACCACTCTAATGACAAAGATTCAGAAATACTTGAATAGTACAGAAGTAGTTGCATTTTTTAAATCATACCTAACTGATCGTAAACAAAAAGTTCTAGTGAATGGATCTTACTCTTCTCTAAAAGATATAAAGTATGGAGTTCCCCAAGGATCCGTGCTTGGTCCCTTATTATTTTGTCTATTCATCAATGACCTGCCACTTCATATAACTTGCAAGAACGTACAATGTGATCTTTTTGCTGATGACACTTCCATTCATATGACTAACAAAGATATACAAGTAATTTCTTCCAACTTGCAGCATAGTCTTGATGAAGTGTCTGAATGGTGTCACAGGAATTCTATGATTGTTCATCCAATTAAAACCAAATCTATGATAATCACCACTCGTCAAAAACACCAGTTAGCACCCCTGTTACTTAACCTTTTATTAAAGGGCAGGCAAATAGAACACGTTAATGAACACCGCCTACTAGGGATTACAATTGACAGTCAGCTTAAGTGGAAGGCTCATACGGACACTCTATGCAGAACGGTAGCCAAAAATCTTTTCATGTTGTCCAAACTGAAATATTACACCGACTCGGACACGCGCAAACTATTCTATAATGCTCACATACGTTCTCATATTGATTACGCGTCAACGGTGTGGGATGGATGCAGTGAAGTCCACTTGAAGAGACTCAACTCGTTACACAGAAGGGCAGCAAAGTTAATCCTTCCTGACCCACGACTCACAACAGAAGAAAAACTCGCCAAAATAGGATTTCTGCCGCTGCAAGACCACTTCAAATACAATAAGGCTATTTTTATGTTCAAAGTGTGGAAACAGAAAATACCAGAATATATCACAACTCTTTTCTCTAAGTCGGAATCTAGGCTTGGTAATATTAGGCAACTTTTCTTAGTCCCCAAAACAAGAATTGATATATACAAATCTAGTTTGTCATTCGCGGGAACGCAGACTTGGAACACGCTTCCTGATTATGTAAAATCCGCTTCCTCTCTAGCCCGTTTCAAAATCAGTCTCTTCAAGTACTTCTCGAAGCAGTCATAATCATTTCGTTGTGAAATATATACTGCCCTGTAACCCTGATTATGTATGCTCCCAATTACAAACTCTGTGTGTGATGGTGTGTGTGTGTGTGTGTGTGTGTGTGTGTGTGTGTGTGTGTGTGTGTGTGTGTGTGTGTGTGTGTGTGTGTGTGTGTGTCAGTTTAGGTGTGTGAGATTGTCATGGGACTTTCTTTCCCTAAACTAGCAATGTTTTTGTCAGTTTCATTTACATTTAACTATATACTTAGTTGTTTTTTTTTTTTTGTATTTTGTCTCGTAGTTTTGTAGCAACGGCAGGTTTGAAAAATGGCTATGTCTGTGACGATGTCAATGCCTCAACCGTTGATAAATAAAGCTTCATTGAATCATTGAATCATTGAATCTCTCTCTCTCTCTCTCTCTCTCTCTCTCTCTCTCTCTCTCTCTCTCTCTCTCTCTCTCTCTCTCTCTCTCTCTCTCTCTCTCTCTCTCTCTCTAAGTCTTGACGGGCAAAAAGTGTCACTTGTTATCTAAAGACCACGGTTTAGGTGGCTACAGCCAAATAAATGATGATCTTTAATGACAGGTGGTCTCTCATAACGGTGGTCCCTCAGAACAGGTTTTGTCAGTTGCATCTCCATAGGTCCAGGAATTCTGCACGAAGCAAGTCATTACAGCGGTTCTTCTCACAGACTGTGGACTGTCTTCGTGTCGGATTCTTTAACCTGTGCAATCTGCAGGTCGCGTGAACGACAGTGTATTGTATTTCCAAATGTAATCCGGCCTTCACTGCCAGTCGACGCAGATTCTGTGGTTAAATTCATTCTAACTTCAGCGTCAAAGACCCCCAGCCGTCAAATAAACATGGGTACAAGAGGCGTAGAGACTCATGAGGATCTATATCTCTTGCAGTTGTGTGGTGTTCAATTTTTCTAGGTAGTGAAGGGGTTAATGGCAGTCTTCTTTTTTTTAAACTCGCATTTATCTTGAAAAGCTAATCAATGCATTGATTCAAGCCTGGATTAAGTCGCTCCCAAAAAAAAAAAAAAAAAAAAAAAAAAAAAAAAAAAAAAGAAAGAAAGAGTAAAATCTGTTTCCTCTTATTTTCTTTTTTTTCCTCTCTAAAACTTTGTTTTGTTTCTTACGTATGTAAACGCCAGAGTGTTACTCTGTTCACGTTGGCATAGCTGTAAAAGGGTGCTAGTCTGCCGGCACATAAATGTATGCCTTTTAGTTCGCTGTTTTTAACCGGCCCAGCACTGCCAGGCTGCCTTTTTGAAATCATTGTCAATTCAACGTCAAAGAACCCCAGTGGCTGTCAAAGACACATGCACAAAACGTGGTTTCAGCAAGAGGCATAGAGCGGGGGCTCATGAGGATCTTTACCTCTTGCATTTGGGTCGTCTTTGCTTGTTTTCTCGGCCGTGAAAGGGCTGATGCAAAAAATGCAGCGTTTGTCATTTTCAATATTAGAAACGTCTGACTTCAGGTGTCCTCTATGGCAATTCCATTTATTGCTGGAAAAAATAACAGCAAAGTCAAACAGACACAATGCCATTGCACTCCTGACGGATTATGTCACAAAGAAAGTTTTTACTTTACAACGGAAAAATCGTTTTGTCAGCTAGAGGCACAGATCCTCACGAGCCCCATGTAATGCAGGCAGCTTAAACTTTTGCATAATATGTTCCTCAGACCGAAGGAAGGCATATAAGAAACGAAATTAAAACAAAAATTAGCTTCATCTTCAAGAGGCATTGATGCTCGTGACCGCAGGATGCAAGTGATCATGAAGAACCATTCCTCTTTCTGTTTTTTTTTGTTTTTGTTTTGTTTTGTTTGT
This sequence comes from Semisulcospira habei, assembly GCA_036245525.1. Taxonomy (NCBI): domain Eukaryota; kingdom Metazoa; phylum Mollusca; class Gastropoda; family Semisulcospiridae; genus Semisulcospira; species Semisulcospira habei. Next base: position 303,265,999 of record BTPG01000002.1, read on the forward strand.
TTGTTTGGTTGGTTGGTTTTTGGGGTGTTTTTTATTTTTTTTTATTTTTTTAAAAATATTTTACATGTGTGTTCTTTAGTGTGAGGAAGGTATTGAAGTTTCAGCTTATTAACTCCCTGACTGCAACTTTACGTAATTTTTTTTCTTTGTTCATACAACGACAAGAAGTCAACACCGTCCAGGAAACATGGATACAAATTGGTCTCATTGGGGGCTCATGAGTATCTACATCTCTTGCAGTTAGATCGTGTCGCTTATTTTCTTGGCAGCGGAAAAGATTAACTGCTCTAGAAGTCTCGGTTCTTGTGTCGACTGGTATTAGAACTTGGCAGCTTACTGGCAGATTACGGCTTCCACCAGCTAAGAAGCTCAGGTGAGACTGAAATAGTGTTTTATTTGTTTAATTTGTATGTTTCTTTGGTCGCACGCGGCAGATGTGACAGAAACATAGGGGCCTGACTAGTGGTGCTTTGACTAAATGCAAATCCGCTGCGTAACCGGGTGCGAGCCACCGCGTCCACTAGCTCAATTCAGAATACAAGGGAGGAAACGAAAGGCACACAAAGCGGCGAAGCACTGTGATTCCAGAGCAGTTTTCAACCCTCGAAGCAACCATCCGCCTAAAACCTCGAACTGAACAAACTCAGTAGCTATTTTGTCATAAATCTACACCAGCCTTGTCCGCCGATCAAAACCGATATGTAGTTTAGTATCAAAGCTTTTTGCACAGTCAAGCATCATTTTAGCAGACGTCCATGTGTTGGGTTTTAGATGTGGCCGGAAATACGCTCATTTTTCATTGGTTTATGTAAATTAGGATATCCGGGCCAATAAAATTAAAACAAGAGTGCATCTTACCGTCGACATGCACGTGCACGCAGCAATCGCTTTAGGTACGTATTTCTCCCAGCCCGAAAAGCTCTACTTTAATGGAGTCTGGTTTAAATATTGCTCAGTTGTCAATATCTTTTCGCCCGCGGAGAAATTCGCTTCGACATTAGAGTAAACACGGCAGAAACTAATGGATGCACAGCAGTGCAGAGTGGCCTCTTTCACGGCGTTCTACTAAAGGGTTTAACGTTCAACTCTAGATGTTGAGAAAGAGGTCCGGGCTACTTCCGGCCACAGCTAGAATTTCGCGAGTGCCTTTCGTTTCCTCCCTTGTATTCTCAATTGCGCTAGTAGACGCGTGGCGCCACCCGGTGGCGCAGCGGATTTGCATTTAGTCAAAGCACCATTCGTCAGGCCCCTATGGACAGAAGATGCAGAGGATGATTTCACTACCTGCTGTTGCACACACATTGGGGCGATCGTTGCTTAACCCTTTCACTGCCGAGGAAAAAATGGACACCACACTACTGCGGGGAGGGGGGGGGGGCTCATGAGGATCTATGCCTCTTGCTGAAACCTTTTTGTTGTGTCCATTGTTCATGCGGGACGGCTGGAGCTCTTTCGCCGTTAAATTTTACACAGATTTCAGACGTACAATGTACGCAAATGAAGGGGTTAATGAATCACCTCTTTAACACGGGTAGTGAGTATAGTGTAGTATTGTACCCACAACCCCCGCGTTACAGAGGCGATCGATTACGCAACGTTTGATTATCCCATGCCTGTGCGAATCTGTCGAGTGTTGTCCAACCAGACTGAAGGCCTGGATAATGCCAAGTCTGGTTCGATAGCACAGCAAGTGAAAATAAAGACACTAGACGTTTTTGAGTAGAAGGCGCTGTGACAGTACTTTTAACCCCATACCCCCCCCCCCCCGACCCACCCACCTGCCAACCTGCAAGAGGTATAAATCCTCATGAGCTCTCGCAATTGCGGGAGTCCCCGATCACATTGTGTGCTAGTGGGACATTAAAATGAAGAAAACAACAACAACAGCAATTGCGGGGGCTCATGAGGATTTATGCCTATTGCTGAAACCACTTTGGCATCCATGTGCGTTTGTGTTACTGGGAATTTTTGATTGTGAAATTACACACAAACACACACACACACACACACACACACACACACACACACACACACACACACACACACACACACACACACACACACACACACACACACACACACACACACACATCAACGTAGTCTGCTGCGTCCACTTGGCAGAGAAGGGGTTCTGTTGAGTTCTAGATTTTTCTTGTATTCTAAGTTCTGTCGACGCAGAAGATTCATTCCTGGCAAGATTTGTTTTTGCGCGCGTTCAACTTCTGTCCCCGCCATAATACAGCTGCCAGAAAATGCTCCCACACACCGACACAGATCTACCATTGACACTCTACTGCGCATCGTTTAATCTAGTTTGAGTCCAGAGGCGTATACACTACTGCGCATGAACTGAGCCAGCTGGAGGCATAGATCCTCTTGAGACCCGGCATATGCGGGGGCTCATGAAGATCTATGTCTCTTGCATTTTGATGTTGATCTCTGTGCACCGGCAGTGATCATGCGTAAATGAAACCTTCACTCAGTATCAGTGCAAGTATACGGGGCATTATTCATGCATGTGCGAATGAGTTCATGTGACGAGATTCTTTTGTTTCCTGTCGGGTATTCTTTTATTTTATTTTTAAATTTTTAAAAAAGATTTTTACAAGTTTATTTGTATAGAGATAAAAGGCGTGTGAAATGTTTGTCTCAGTGGCCATGTACAATTTCTGCGCAAATATACCACTCTTAAAAAATGTCAAAGAATTCATGTCATATGTGACGTGGCCATGTGTGTATACTGACACTGACCGTCACGAAGTGTCCTCTTTTCAGGGGTGGATCAACTAAAATATGTAGAAAGTGGGGGAGGGGAGGAAGGTGTACAAAAAAAAGGGGGTCTGGGTATCCTCCCCCAGGGGGGGGGGGGGTAGAAGGGGCATTATCTCCCCCCCCCCCCCCGCCCCCACCTCGTTCGTGGGCGCAGGGGTGCGAAGCCCCCGGATAATGTTGATGTTTATCACATTTCTAGATACAATTACAGCACTCCCCCCCCCCCCGGGGTGGGAAGGAAGAGGGTGGTGGGGTGGGGCTGGGTGGTGGGGGTGGGGGTGGGGCTGGGTGGTGGGGGTGGGGGTGTTGGTTTTGCTTTGGGGTTCACATTCTCCACCTATGCTTTTTTTTGTCATTTCAATCGTTTACTTTCCGGTATCGTTTGCGGGTGTACACCCCAAATAGATTCACTCTGGAAGATGCTTAGCATCTCATTTGAATAGAAGTGTACTTGTGGCGTACAAGTAGGTGTATCTGGGGTGTACACCCGCATGCGGTACAGATTCACAGTAAAATGTTTTTTGTTGGTTTTTTTGAGTGTGTGTGGTTTTCCAGACGCATAGACTTATAATTAGGCACCACTGTTTAGCTATTCCGGTCCATCCATAGGCCTCTGCTGGCGTTTGAACTGAAAGATTAATGATCAGTTTAATCCCTTCACTGTCAGTGGGTCGTGAATTGCGCGTCTGACGCGGCTGTACACTGACCGACATTCGCGCGAAGAACACAGATGCAAATGTGACTATAAATAGGGATAAAGAACACAGGACTAGCAAGAGACATGAATCCTCATGAGCCCCCGCGTCTGCGATGAGCATCATGAGGATTTATGTCTCTTGCAGACGGGTAGCGTTCGCCTTGCCCCGCAGTTAAGGGGTTCTCGAGGCCGTTCGTAGATTGCGTGTCGTCCCATTAAGCTGGCTTTATTCCATCGTCAATTCTACTCTCCTCTACAACTACAACAACAACAAGGCAGAATACCCGCTCCGAATTCTGTACAATGCTTGACAGAGGTTTTTCCATCACCGACTGAACGCTCAGTGACCTCAGTGAAACACAGAGCCAAAATAGGTAAGTATCAACACATGTGTAAGCACGAGGCTTACACCCTCATCAGTGAATCTGCGCTAAAACAAAAACCAAGACAAAAATAAATTGTGTCGTATTTGTCCTTTCTAAGCGTGTTTCTTTGTTGGGATTTATTGGGGCCAATTTACCCGATTGGCAGGTAAATTTTGTATCTGGATTCTGTACAACAAATATCACCTTGAGCAAAGCGGTAAAAGATCATTATGACACGCCCCTCTGAAAACGCACTAAGAAAGCCGAAAGTCCCCACGGGCAAGAGGCACAGAAGCTCATGGTGAAGGATGAGGTCCCCTTAACCCCTTCAGTGGCAGTGTTTGCAGACTGTGTTTATAAAACCTGCCCCCAGCCGTCAAAGGAACAAAGACACAAAGTGGTTTCAGCAAGAGGCGTGGCTCATGAGGATCTATACCTCTTGCAGCTGGGTGGTGTCCAGTTTTTCTCGGCAGTGAAAGGGCTAACGGCTAGGTTGTGAAAACATAGACTCAAGGTGCGCAAAGGTCATCGCGTACAAGAAAGCATAGATCTCACAAACCCGCCTCACAATTGCGGGGCATTTGAGGATCTGTGCCACTCGCAGATGAATGGGCTCCGTTCCGCAATGGACTGAAATTAAGCCTTTACAGAAAAGGAGAAAGGATCGGTGGATTTGTCCAGCTTTAGCCGTTTCACTTCCAAAATCCGACTGAGTCAGTTGTAGGAGGAAACCAAGAACAAGTCAGCCTCCTTATACAGCGACATGCCTGGGATGCATCAGGTCAGATCTCGTTACTGATTGGCGTTCGCGTCAGTGTGGTTTATCTATTGGCTTGTGAAGAAAGAAACAACACAAACAGTAAGAAAACAGTCGCTCTGGCCGACTTCAGCCTTAGTTGGCCCGCGCACTGTCGTGCGCGGGCCAACTAAGGCTAGAGTCAGCCAGAGGACGTTCACGCTTACTGAAAGCCATAGACCTGTATCCGAGTTCGCTATATTCTGATGCGCGTAATCACGAGGTTAATCTGTACTTGAAATGCATAGGGGCCTGACGAGTGGTGCTTTCACTAAATGTAAATCCGCTGCGCCACCGGGTGCGCGCCACCCGGGTCATCTAAATTATTGAGCTCGTGGACGCGGTGGAGCGCACCCGGTGGCGCAGCGGATTTGCATTTAGTCAAAGCACCACTCGTCAGACCCTATGTTGAAATCGGTGAGCGTAGCCTACAAGCCGATCAGTCATGGTATCGCAGACTGCAGGCTGCAGTGTCTGATTTGTCTGGCACATCTATTATAGAGGTTGACCCATCCAGTCAAACTGTTTGGCGTTTGAATGTGCAAGAGGTAGTTGTTGTTGGGTTGTTATTTTTACCCTATACGTCTAGCTAAGTGATTAAAGTGTAGCTCTTGGGTGCCCAGCTGCATTTCATCAAATCATGAAATACAGTCATTTCGTGATATAAAAATATTAGTATCCAACTGAAAAAAAGCACGAGGAATGGAAATATGTGCACGGTTTCTTTTGCCTTTGCGTAGATACTTTGATATTAGCACAAATAAAACCTGGCCTCCGAAAAAAAAAAATCTTCGGCAATCTTCGGAAAAGTCACGTGGTTGGTCTTTCCGTACGCTCTTTTCCATTTGTCTGTGCAAGAGGCTCAAACATATAAGGTTTGAGGCCTCGCGGTGCACCTGCTTCAAAACACTCATTTTCCGACGAATCCACGTAAGAGTCCGAATCAGAACTTTCAGCTGATGAGCTCATTTTCTCTGTCACAAGTTAGCACGCTGTCCGGCTAGGCATAAACAAACCGAGTCATGCATGTGATGTCACTTCCGCCGAGCGGCAACTCTGAAAATTTCTTCGGCAGTCTCCGGAACCGGGTACCCTGAATTAGAGACGATTTGTGACTTCTTATGTGTTTTTCTGCTTGAACTGTACACAAGTAAGTACACTTTGTGGACTGAAAGTGACTTTGATATGTTTATTTTGTGGCTGATTAATCGTAAGTTCGATTCATTGCATCAACACAAAGCCCCATGCCGAAATGGTAAGTGACCCATCGCCGGGACCACCATTTTACTAGAGAGCTGCCCTTTAAGTTGGGCGGGGCACAACAACGTCGAAACGCAAATGTGTTATTGTCAATGTGTGAGTGTTGGTCTGTGATTTGGGGACTCATTGCGGCACTCAGCTCTACAGTCTAAAATCACAGAGCAACACAAGATTAACTCATTCAAGAGTTCCCGCATCAATAGCTGCGAAGGTGTCGTATAGCGTTGCCGGCGGCACTTCTGCAGCTATTTGATGCGGGGCGCCTTCAAGGAGCTGAAGTTGGCACGTGGCATGAGGGACATTTACTTGTAGGTAGCAGTGTACATGTTTATGCTGTATTTACGCCTTATGTTCATATAATGTAACTGTGCCAGCTAAGCACTGAAAAACAAAAACTGACGGTCTTGGCATGCAGGTTTGTTTTGATTATGTAGAAATGCAAATTTGATGTTTTAACGTTTCCGGAATAATATGCATCAGCTGCCTGACATAATCATTTTAATTTACATTCCGCTCATTATGGCCACAACTTGGGCCCGATCACAGCTGTGCGCTGACCCACTGAGGCCAACATTGGCCCGAGGGTCATTTGCTTTCTGGGATCCATCCAAGAAATCCGGCCAATATTGGGGCCAGAAACTGAGGTACAGAATCCAGTCAGCAAATGTTTGTGCTGTGCACGGCTGTGCGCGGGCCCACTGAAGCCAACATTAGCCCGAGGGCCTTTCGTCGTGAATTTGCCTGTGCCGGGGGTCCATGAGGTTCTTTGACTTGCAGAAGGGTGTTTTTTTGCATTTTCTTCAGGGGCATCTCGGCAGTGATAGAGTTAACTGTTTAGTGCCCGACAAGGAAACAACATTTTGTGAGGGATAAAAGGAGCAGCGGATTGACTTTCATTGGCCACAGATGTTGTATATTCTTTGATCTTTATAAAATAGTTTCCTCTCTCTCTCTCTCTCTCTCTCTCTCTCTCTCTCTCTCTCTCTCTCTCTCTCTCTCTCTCTCTCTCTCTCTCTCTCTCTCTCTCTCTCTCTCCGCTTCGTGCTGGCTTGCAGACAGCTAAAAATAGCTTATCGTAGACGTCACACCACCTATCGATACTATGCACACACACACAGAGTGGATAGGCGCTATGAGTACCTCCACCAAATCCCTTCCACTGATATGCAAGAGGCATAGAGTTTCACGAAAATCTATGCCTCTTGCTGACTTAAATCGGTTTTATCTGTTTCTGACTGAATTTGAGGGTGAAGTTATTCTGTCGCGTGTTAGACTGACGTGATAGCTTGCAGAAATAATACAGTACTAGAATGCCTAACAATAAAATAACGCAGACTCTTATCCGTCTGCGCTACAACGTAAGTAAATTGGGGTCATTCGTGCAAGCAAGAGTGATAGATTCTCATGAGCCCCTGCAGTTGTAGGGGCTTATGAGAATCTATGCCTCTTGCACATTGAAGGTCGAATCAGCCGGTTTAAATGACCGTAAATGCCTGCCGGTAAAACCACCAGACGTTGCACATGTATGTGCGTTGACACCCTTTCGTAATATGCAACAGAGACAGATCATGAAGACTTATATTGCATACCAAAGAGTCTATACCTTTCGTCAGTCAATATACGTCTGTGTTTCTCGGACGAAATAGGTTGTCGGGGTTTTAGTTTTCATCTTAAAAGTCCAGCTGCTTGGTTGATGGCGCAGAAGTCACATTTGCGTAAATTATTCATGTTCCGGGTACAACACTATTGATGTTAGTCTGACTGCTACTCTAGTCACGTGTCTAGTTGTATTATTATTTGACAACTGCAGAAAAGAGGAAGTTTACCAATGTAAATGTCATTAACCTTTTCACTGCCGAGGAAAAGTGAACGCGGACAATCTAACTGCAAGAGACATACATCCTCGTGAGCCTCCGATGTTGCGCGGGTTAATGAGGACCGTTGCCTCTTGGGGACACCACTTTTTGTCCATTTCCTTGGACGCCTTTGACTCTTTGAATTAACCCTTTTAGTCCTACGGGTGCATTTCCCACATTTTGCAAGTGTTACTTAACGCCTTTTTCCAGGTGCAGGAGGACTATTGACCATAATAATTCAAGGGTAGTGCCAGATTAGCTTGGCGCCTTCAGGAGCCAAGCTAATCTGGCACTACTCTTGAAGTATCATGGTCAATCTCCAGCTGTAGGGACTCGGGGCTAGATGGGTTAACAAGTTTTCAGAAACACAATTTGCGATCACTAGCGGTGAAGGCGTTACTCTGCCATGAAAGAATAAAGATACGCATAATAAAGGAGACCCAAGGGTTGACTGCCAGCGCTTGTAGTTTAGAATAAAATAACAAATAAGTGGGGAAAAGCACTGTCAGGGGAGAGAATTGTGCATTATCGACCAATGATCATAGATCTAGTCTGGTCAAACCATACACACACACACACACACACACACACACACACACACACACACACACACACACACACACACACACGGCACACACACACACACACACACACACACACACACACACACACACACACACGAATAGAGGAAAGAGGGGGTGCTAAGTAATTGACTGGAAGCAGTGAATGCCGAACCACCCCACCCCCCCTTCCCCACCTCTCAACCCCCCCCCCTCCCCTCCCCTCCCCCCACACACACACCTTTAGCACCCCCTCTTTCCCATCTTTTCTGTGCTTTGACCAATGTAGATCTATGATCATTGGTCGATAATGCACACTTCTCTCCCCTGACAGTGCTGTTTCCTACTTGCTTGGTAGTTTCGTCTTTGGTTTGAATAAACATACTGTCTTGTGCGCCCAGTGAGCTCTAATCTGGGCCTGGCATTCTGCAAGTAGTCTTTTAGCTTGGTGTAGAGTTATTAATGAGGTTACGTTTTGCAACGAACGTCTCCCAAACAAACAAGAGCGGAGTCACGGCGGATAGTGAACCAGCTTCCACCATAAACATAGACAACACTCCCAGCATCTCCAAGAGGCATAGATCCTCATGACTCCTCCGGGCTTTACGCCGTGACTTCGCTCTCGTTCATTGTTGAGAGTCGTTCGGCGTAAACGTGACCTCGCTATTAAAATCGTCAGTGAAGCACAAAGAATTATTGGTAAGTTGTTATCATTGTCGTTGGCTTCATAGCGTTTTCAACAGATTACTACTACTTTGCATTCAAACCTTTCAACTGGATAAGGCCGCAACAACCACGTGTCTAAGACCACCCATTTTGGGCCCCATGATCTTCTTTCTGTTTCTTAGCTGACCTGTGAATAGACACCACCTGTCTAGAGCGACAGGATTTAGTCCCTTGGTACACAGGTTTGATTGTATTTCACGATGCGAAGTACCGTCTGCCCCGTGTGTACTGAATATTCGTGAAGCAAGAAGAGATCGAATATGCCGGTCGTTCCTACTGCCTCTGACAGTGATTGTCTATAAAACTAGGTCTTGGTAACAGATCCACAGCTGGGACTCCTCAGTCTGAACGAGGCATAGATTCTCATGGGTCCCAGCAGCAGCTGGGATGGCCGGACAATTCGTGCTTCTTTATCTTCAGAGATCGACCCCATCTGATTCTGAACCCTTACCTGCCAGTGGACGCAGATTTCCTTTCTGAAATCTTTGTTGATTCAACCCCTAGGAGCCTCAGCCTGTCAAGAAACATGGAGACAAAGCGCTGCCAACAAGAGACATAGATCCTCATGAGCCCCGCAACACGCGGGAGTCATGGGGATCTATGCCTCTTACAGCTGGACTGCGTTCACTTTTTGAGTCTCGGCAGTGAAAGGGTGAATGAAGACATCTGGGTTTTATCTCATCCGCGGCTAGCCGCATCCGGATGCGCGGCATAAGCCGCGCATCCGGATGCGGCTGGCCGCGAATGAGTTAATCCCATCACTGCCAGAAGCTAGAAATGATGTCTGGTAAACCATCTGAGATTGACTGCTGAGATGTTCCAGTCTGTCTGAGGCATGTGGTTATTACCCCTTTGTACCCTAAGACCGACTTCCCTAAATCAGTTGTGGAGTTTCCTCTGAAGACTGCAATACAATACAGGAGGCAGATCGACCAAGATAGTTCAAGGGCGGTGCCAAAATAACTTGGCGCACATAGGTGCCAAGCCATTCCAGCCGCATCACCCTTGAACTATCATGGTCCATCCATATCTAGCCAGGGTGTGTCAGGGTGAAATGAGTTAATGCGATCAGCAAAAATTATCCACCACGTTTGCTGGGTGCTCATGAGAGTCTATGCCTTTGGGTGATCGATCTAGTTCACGTGTCCCGTTGGTGACAGGGCTTACTCGTCCATCGACTGATAACAGCCAGTCGACTATGCACCGTCGCGATACCGAGTCCGAAATAGCTCCAGGCGCTTAAACGTCGGAGCAGGAGAGCAAAGGGAATCGCCGGGTCGTGGGTTCGAATCCCGTCCCGGCCCCGGTAGCTGGACTCACAATCCAGGGGTAAAAAACGGATTTGTTCAATAGCATGTCCGTTGAAAGGTCCTGCTAAATCAAAGTGGCACATTTGGAGTGCGCCTGACTTGATCAGTGTTCAGGTCGTACTCCGTAGGCAATAGATTTCCCTGTCCTCCATAACCCGCCCGTCAGGGCCGTCCATGATCACCTCGGTGCTGTGGACGTTAAACCCGAACTAACCAACCGTCGCGATTTTTTTTCTCATATAAATTGTTTATCTCACAGTACGCGGGAGCACACACCTGACACACAGAACTAGTCTGTGTGATCTAGCACGTGGCAAAAATTGCCATTCAATACAAATAACAGATTATTACGGCTTACTAGGTAAGGTCTCGCCAGACTCTGTCACCATCATCATCAGCAGCAAAGACATCTCACGTCTGGAATCAACTCATTTTCGCCGGTATAATCTACAGGGCTATCTCCCTCACTCGCCGCTGAAATTAACCTTTATCATCCTGATACACTGCTGCTTGGAATTAATTTGACTATGTTAGTTTAAGGGCTGTTCCAGAATAGCTTGGCGCCTGAGGCGCCAAGCTATTCTGGCACCACCCTTGAACTAAAACGGTTGATCTATCTCCTAATCTGTAATGTAGCCTCACAGGAATGTTTACAAAATCAGCTTCAGGATGTAATGGGTTAAGTGTCTTTTAATTCCTTTTGTGATATTCGGTTGGCGGACTCGTTTATGAAAATCCCAATTACACAAGAAATACGCTTAGAAAAGACAAACACAACGGTGTGATACTTGTCGTTTCTATCATCATTTATTGGAATTTACATTGCATTTTACACGCATGCCAGTCACCCATGAGTCGTCGATGATTGACTCAGTGAATGGTTTGCTCAGACCGAGGGTGGACTAATTGATGGTGTTTGGGAAAGGTTACAGTTGAGCGACTGGCTTCAGCTGGTTATATTTGCAGGAAGGCTCATTTATTGATTGGTTGGTTCTAGGACATGCCGAACTTCCTTAACCCAGTGTGGGATTTTCAGTGGGGCGACCATCCCCAACCTAGCGCGTCCCCGGGTGGCGGATAGGGGAACGGCCTTCAGATATGGAGGTTAGCTGCGCAAGCAGTCGCGGACCAAATGGCGATGAGCTTACCAGGACGGGGCGGGGTAGCAGGTGGCACTGTACGACGGGTTTATCATGCGATCAAGAGCCGCATAAAGCTCTAGCCACCCTGTGTTCCCAGGGAAGGTCGCATACCAGGAGCTAAGGGTGAGGTAACCCCGACAGAAACCTCGAATGCTGAAGACGGAGGACCCAGGCCGCACGGCGCATTCTGATAAACCATGGATCCACGCAAACCCGCAATCATGACTATACGGCCAACTACCATTGACGATAATGGCGCTTGCCCACTGAGGACCCTCCAGGGTGGAGCAGCGTCGGGTCCCATGCCTCTAAGGGACCCAGCCTCAGCTACTGGAGGTCCCTACCGTCCGTCTTGTCGCGCCAGGGGACGCGGGAGGAGAGCTACTGGCACCACTACAACCAGGAAGAATCCCAGTCAGCAGCGACCTTTTCAGGTCATGCACTGGAACGCAGAAAGCATTCTGAACAAGATGACCTAGTTGGAGCATATCCTGCATGAGAAGAACATCAACATCTACTGTATTCAGGAGACGCACTTGACACCCCAAAAGTCCTTCAAAGTGAGAGGCTACCAGTGCTTCAGTTCCGACAGAACAGATCGAAGCAAGGGAGGAATCCTGACCCTGATCAGGAACAACATCAACTCCTGTTTGATCGATACGCACATGGAGAACTCCGAGTACCAAGTGATTCGGATCCAGACGAAGACAGCAGATTTCCAGCTGGTCAACTTCTACTGCCCCAACGACAGACCACTCACCCTTGACACGATCCCCACTAAGGCCTCCAACTTCATTGTGGTGGGCGACTTCAACAGTCACTCACAAAGTTGGGGATACGACCACTTGGATCGGAGAGGAGAAGAGGTGGAGAATTGGCAGGACGACAACGATCTCATTCTGTTGAACAGCCCCATTGACTGCCCCACGTTCTACTCCAGAAGATGGCACACTACATCGACTCCTGACCTAGCCTTCTGCACAGAAGACATGCACAAGCAAGCCAGCAGAGAGGTCGGAGAACAGCTAGGTGGAAGTGACCATCGGCCAGTCTTTTTGACCTTGGGCACGGAGTCCTGCGCTGATGCAACCTTCCCACGGTGGAACTACAAAAGAGCGAACTGGTTCCTCTTTAGACACCGCTCCAGCGAACTCACCAAAGACATTCGAATCGAAGGTCGAGACATCAACATGGTGGTGAAGGACCTCAACATGAGCATCCTCAGAGCAGCGCGTGAGTCCATACCCAGAGGTGCTAGAAAAGACTATAAGCCCTACTGGAGCAATGAACTGCAGGAACTGGATGATGATCTAGCAGATGCCAGAAGGAAAGCAGAAGTTAACCCATCACAGGCAAACAACATCCGCCTCCAGGAAGCCAAAGCCAAATTTCTCAAGAGGAAGCTACAGGCAAGACGCAGGAGCTGGCAAGAGAAAACAAGCTCCTTGAACCTTGAGAAGGACGGCAGAAAGCTCTGGAAACTAACCAAGCAGTTGAACGATGAGGACACGAGCAAAGGAAACATCACCTTAGAAGAAAATGGGAAGATACTAACAGGAAAGCATGCTGCCAACCAATTTGCTGAAAGCTAGGCAGCTGAGAGCAATCTCCATGTTAGCCCCAAAAAGCAGAGAGAAGCAAGAAGAGAGCAAAGAGAGAGAGACCTGCCAAACAAGCAACAGCGGACGCCATGAATCAACCACTTACACACAAAGAGCTTCATATAGCTCTCAAAAAATTGAAGGCGAAGAAGTCTCCTGGTCCAGATGGCATCACCAACGAGATGCTAACCCACCTTGGTAGTGCAGTAGAAAACAAGCTACTTGAGGTCCTCAACAGGAGCTGGCAAGAAGGATCGCTACCACAACTCTGGCGAGAAGCGATCATGATCCCTATTCTAAAGAAAGGGAAGGATCCAAAGAAGGCCACCAGCTATCGCCCAATCAGCCTCACCAGCTGTGTTGTGAAGACCTTGGAGAGAATTGTGAACGAACGCCTCAGGTGTTACGTGGAATCCAGGAACCTCCTCGCCCCTGAACAAACTGGCTTCCGACAGTTCCGCAGCACCGAAGACCAGGTCACTTACTTGGCGCAGGAAGTTGAAGATGCCTTCCAGGAGTAGAAGCTGGTCTTTGTAACCTGGATTGATCTTCAGAAGGCTTTTGACAAGGTCTGGAAAGTTGGGCTGCTTGTCAAACTGCTGAGAAAAGGCGTGTCCAGTAACATGTTCCAGTGGATACGCTCCTACCTCTTCAACCTCAGGGCAAGAGTCAGCGTCGACCAGACCAAAAGCAAGAAATTCCTCCTTCGTCATGGCGTCCCGCAATGCGGAGTCCTCTCTCCTACCCTCTTCCTTCTCTTCATCGACGATCTGGTGTCTGAGATGCCCAAGGGAATCAAAGCTGCCCTATACGCAGACGACCTTGTGATCTGGTGCAAGGAGGAGCATGCAAGTACTGCCACCTACAGAATGTAGCTAGCGGCAGATAAGCTGAACGCATGGGCAGAAGACTGGTGCATCTCTGTCAACAAGGAGAAATCCTCCACCACCCTCTTCACATTGTCCCCAAAGCAGAAAACCGGAACCATCAAGCTTGGTGGAACTCCTCTGAGAGAGGATGAAGAAGCTACCTACCTTGGTGTCACCTTCGACAGACGTCAGACCTGGAAACCACACATTGCACAGGCAGAGGCGAAGGCCCGGCGCAAGCTGGCCATACTCAGGAAACTGGCAGGCACCACCTGGGGAGCGAACGAGAAGATACTGAAGAAAGTATACCAGGGAACAGTCAGGCCCCACCTCGATTACGGCTCCACAGCGTGGTCAACCTCAGCCAAGACGAACCTGCAGACCCTCGACCGAGTGCAAAACCAGGCTTTTCGACTTATCACTGGTGCAATGAAATCCGCACCAATCAAGGAAATGGAGAAGCTGACCACAATCCAACCTCTCAGCCAGAGGAGAGAAGCCAAAACCATGGTACAGGCGGAGAAGCTCAGGTGCTTGCCTGACCACCCCATGAAGCACACGTTCAACGGGCACTCACCCTAGCCCTGATCTACGAACAGTACCCAAAGGAGGCATGGATCCACATCTACACTGATGGATCAGCAACAAATGCCGTTTCCAATGGAGGTGCTGGCATCCTGATCCAGTTCCCAGGGGGACATACAGCCACATCCAGTGTAGCCACCGGCAAACACTGCACAAACTACAAAGCAGAAACCGAAGCACTTATGCAGGCCGCCTCCATGGTTCAGAATTCCACAGACCCATGCTACCAAGTTGTCTTCTTCTCCAATGCCCTTTCAGTCCTTCAGGCCCTCGAGAACGACAAGCTCCCCCAGCTGACCAGAGCTTTGCAGAAGGTCAGACAAACCAGAAGAGTTGTTCTCCAATGGGGTACCAGAAAATGAAAGGGCAGACGAGCTGGCGAAAGAAGGAGCCACAAAAGACCAAAAAGAAAACAGCGTCAGCTATAGTGAACAAAAGACAATCATCAAGGCATTGATGAGGCCGAGGGCAAACAGAGACGACTACCACACAATGACCAGAGAGCAGCAAGTCGTCCTGATCAGATTGCGTACCGGCCACAACAGACTGGACGCTCACATGAACAGAAAGCTCAAGCTGGCGCCATCACCAACCTGCGCCTGTGGTCAGGAAGACCAAACAGCGGAACATATTCTCCAGAGATGTCCCCTACTGGACGATGAAAGAAAAGAAGTGTGGCCGTCGCCAACTCCACTGCAGACCAAACTCTACGGCAGTCGAGAAGACCTGGAGAAAACGACGTCATTCATCGCCAGTGCTGGACTGACCGTATAGCCCACTGCGAACGACAAGAAGAAGAAGAAGAAGATTGGTTGGTTCGTTAGTTCAGTTCGTTCATTCGTTTGTTCTTTCGTCTTATATGTCTGTTGGTTGGTTGGTTGGTTGATTGGTTGGTTGGTTGACACAAAGCTCTGAAATCCAAGTATGAGTCCCACAGACCACCGGCAGACATGTAGTCATTTTAACTAATTATCACATCACTGACAGAAAATGACACGCGAGCTCATTTGATTCTGAATGGTCAGTAGTCTGGTGACTTTCAGTCATTGAAACCTGTTTAAACCAGTGACCACCGAGCGTAAACAGTGCATGGAAATGGTGAACCAAGATGGAGAAAAACTGACAATCCGCCGGTTCGGAGTTAGCCTACCCGAGTCTACACTGGTAAACGGCCAGAGAGAGAACCGATAACGACTGATAACGAATAGCGACAGCTTATTTTACATTTTCAGGAATAAATAATGTAGATACTTAGTCCTTTTTGTCGATCATGTCCTTACTACAACTACTAACAAAAATGTAATACACGAAAATACAACATACGAATGAAATTAAACATGCAACAAGACGATAACTGTAGACACGTATTGAGCCCGAATAACAAAAAGACGTCTTGAATATGTCTATTCCTGGCTTTGGAACTACCAGGTCATTTTTACGTGTGTTGTAGGGTATGCTACAAGTCTTGAAAAGATTAGATATGTAAGTCGGCGCTTTTCCTACTGTAGCCTTATATGTCATTACTATCTTATGGAAAACAAAATGTTGATGGAGAGGGAGCATACGAAGTAATGCTAGTTTTTCGTCGGTGCTGCTTTGTTGTGGAATGTTTTTATCTAATATAAGTTAAGCTGCTCGCCTATGGAGTCAATTTAATCTTTTTATATTTGCGCCACTACAGCCGTCCCACACAGATGGGACATAATCAATATGTGATTTAATATGTGCATTATAGAACAACTATCTTGTTTCTCTGTCAGTGAAATATTTTAGTTTAGCAAGAAGAAACAAATTTCTTGAGATCACCTTGCATATCTTATCTGTTTGGCTTTGCCAGCTGAGGCAGTTATCAATGTTAGTGCAAAGTACACGATGTTCTTTACCTTGCTTAATTTGTTCAGATCCCAGAAATAAATTCAAAGGAGGGGGATTGAGCTATGTTTTTGTCTGGTGGTGTCGAGCATGCACTTTGTTTTACCGGTGTTTGGACTAATCATGAAATTATCAGTACACCATTTTGATGTAACATTTAGACTTTGCTGCAGGGTGTGGTTGACACTGAAACATTTGCATCAGAAAAGTCTAATGTGCCGTCATCTGCAAAAAGGCTGCAGGTGACTCCAGTGGGAGAAATATGTAGAGGGAGATCATTTATAAAAAGAGAAAATGATATGGGGCCGAGTATGGATCCCTTCAGCACTCCATGACGAATTTTACCCTCCGCGGATTGAGGAACAGAACAATGAACAATGAACAATGAACCTTTATTTTCCAACGGTAAAAGTTATTGGTAACAGGACCAGTTTTCAAACTTGCCGTTGCTACATATACTACATAAATGACATAGACATGTAAACATACACATACCACACACTGACGCATGTATGCACTCGCTCACGCACGCACGCCCGCACATACGCACGCACACGCACGCTCACACACACACACACAAACTTGCACACGCACGCACTTAGACACACACGCACACATATACACACACGCTCTCGGACACGCACTCCAGACATACGTACGCGCATAACGCGTACGCACAAAAATATAAAATGAGTAAAAATGCAAGTAAAGCAATACACAGAAAATCATTAAGTACATTAGAATTCATACAGCAAAGGCAAATATGTATATATGTGCTCTCTCTCTCTCTCTCTCTCTCTCTCTCTCTCTCTCTCTCTCTCTCTCTCTCTCTCTCTCTCTCTCTCTCTCTCTCACACACACACACACACACACACACACACACACACACACACACACACACACACACACACACACACACACACACACACACACACAGCATGCACACACACACACACACAGCATGCACACACACACACACAGCATGCACGCACACACACACACACACACACACACACACACACACACACACACACACACACACACACACGTGAGCGCGCGCCCAAAAATATCGCGTACACACATATGAAGGCAAAAACATTATACATAGTACATGCAGTATTCAATGTACTCTTGACACTCAGATATTATGGTCCACTGTATATTATATAAAAAAAAAAGACGCTCTCTTTCTCTCTCTGTGTCTCTCTCACTCTCTCTCGCGCGCACACACACACACACACACACACACACACACACACACACACACACACACACACACACACACACACACACACACACACACACACACACACACAGACATTCTCACACACACAAACATTCACGCACCTGAACACACGCGCAAGTTATCCCTGTACTGTAATGATTAGATTACGTCAGAGATTCTAGGTGTTTGAAGAGGCTGACCCTAAATGAGGTGAGCGTCTTTGCGTTTCTGATTTCTGCAGGAATAGAATTCCAGAATGAACTTCCCGAAAATGACAAACTGGTTTTGAATAAATCAATACGCGGCAGGGGTACTTTGAAATGGTGTCCATGTCTAGATGCTACAGATATCCGTTCTGAGAAAAAAGAACTCAAGTACAGTGGACATGACTGCTTGTACAGCTTGTACATCAATACACCTTTATTGAACTGAAAGTGATGGGATAGAGGGAGCATTTTTAAAGTTTTAAGCTTTTCGTCAGTTGAGAGTTCGGGATCGGGAAATATAAGCTTAGCAGCTCTCCTATGTAGGGAGTTCAGCCTCTTCAAATGTACATCACTAGAACCATCCCACACTGTTGATGCATAGTCTATGTGCGATTTGACATGAGCATTGCAGAGACAGAGAGAGACAGAGACATACACAGAGAGACAGAAACAGACGCAGAGAGACAGACACAGAGAGACAGAGACTCTGAGACAGAAAGACAGAGACAGAGACAGACAGAGAGACAGACAGAGAGACAGACAGAGAGACGGAGACACTGAGACAGGCAGTCGGGTCACAGAGCCGAGAGAGAGAGAGAGAGAGAGAGAGAGAGAGAGAGAGAGAGAGAGAGAGAGAGAGAGAGAGAGAGAGAGAGAGAGAGAGAGAGAGAGAGAGAGAGAGAGAGAGAGAGAGAGAATGAATGAATGAATGATACTTTATTTTATTTCTCAAGGATGGAAACAATAGGCGCACAGGCCTCTTTTCGTGTTTGTCCTTGCCAAACTACAACATTAAAAGCAACATTAAAACAATATGTTAACAGCACACAACAAGCGGCTACACCCACAGGTCACTTGTGTTACATTCCGATACAAGTTCCAAAGTCGCTGAAGATTTCACACACACACACAGCAAAATGACAGGGTCTTGGAGGGGGGGGGGGATGTATGTAAAGTGTGTTTATAGAAAGCGACTGCACGCTTATGATACAGCTACTCATGTGTAGGAATTTAGTGAGCAGGCAAAACACTACGATAAAGAGAGATATTATGTAAAAACTAACAAGTGCAAAACGGAGGACCACAGGAAATCATTGACATGGCTCTTTTGGACATAGTATCTACGTTTCTTTCAAGTTTGCTCAGAGATGTAGTTAAAAGCTTTCGTCCTAAACAATGGAAGATGTCTCGTTTGCTGTATATGTGGAGGAAGTGAGTTCCATAATAGGCACCCGCGTACGAAAGGCTGGATTTAAACAAGTCAATTCGGGGCCG